>CM031085.1:22988209-23090381 GCA_018257905.1 Gillenia trifoliata | reverse complement strand
TAGTGAAAGCATACCAAGTGTGTTTGAAAACATACATACATATATCATGTGTAGAAGTGAAGAATATCATATACTTCATAATTTCCCAAATATTTAAATGTTGCATAAATAGCATTCTCATCGGAGTCATATATCAAATACCAATATTTATGCATACCCGATGTCATAGGCAAAAACCGTTTAATAATATATATCCAAATATACTCAAATCTCAAAATCATTTCATAATATATATATATATATATATATATATATATCCGTATATATATATATATAATAGCATGCCTCAAAAACATTTAAACTCATTTAAAATATCAAAACTGTAATCATTGCAAAGCATAGAAAGCATTTGTTCAAACAAAAGTCCACTCACAGGTCATCGGGAGTGAAATCTCCCTCGGTGTTGCCCTCCTCGAAGTGTGGCGCCGAAGAATTACCTATTTAATATTAGGGGAAAAATTAGAACCTCCCTAATACAAATTAATATAGGCCCTATAGAAAAATCTTCCAAAAATAATACTATTTTAGCGAAAACGGGCTCGAAAAACGATTTCTGGGGCCCGAACACCCTACAGCCGCCACGCGCTGGGAGGAGCTGCCACTCACCGGCCACGCGCTGGCACGTGTCGCCAAGCGCTGGCGCGTGTTCCCAAGCACTGGCGCGTGTCCCCACGCGCTGGCGCGTGTCCCCACGCGCGGCACGCACCTGCACGCGCTCGGTGACGTCATCCCAAGCGCGACTGACGTCAGCCACGCGCCTGCTGACGTCAGTGCCGTTAAATTTAACGGAATATACCTTTCTGATGGAATATTCTGACGCCGTCAGGAATATTCCGTTACCGTTGACAGAATATTCCTTCTTCTTCCTCCTCTCGCCGGTCGCCGGAGCCGCCGCCGGCGCTGCCGTCCTCTGCCATCTGGTTCGCCGGAATTCTGGAAAATTTTCCGAAAATGTCCAAAACTTTAAAAATTCATAACTTCTTCGTTCTTTGGCTAAATTTAACGTGCCATATATCAAAATGAAGGTATTGACGAGTAGAATATTTTCATACCAATTTTGGGGCCGGAAAAATGGCTGGAGATGGCCTGAAATTGGCCGGAAAGCTTCGGAAAACCCAAATTCCGTTCTCCTTCAAAACTGCACCAAATTCGACGTTCTTTATATCGATTTGAACCTACTCAATCCAATAAAACCAATGGTAATGGTCTCGAGGCTTACCTTGGTCTGGTTTGCACAGGAAATTGACGGACAGTTTGTCGAAACCGTTTTGACGTCGGTTTGATCGATCGGGTTCGAGTTTGGAGATTCTAAAATAACAGCCTCGTCTAGAATGACGAGGCGATCGTGATGGTATTGATTTTGGGCAACGGTTTGACGGTTTTGTGATTCGTCCAAAGGTTAGGGTTTGTGTAGTTTTGGGTGGTTTTGGCCGAGAGAATGGGAGAGAGGGACAGAGATCGTTCAGGGTTAGTGGAATGGCTGCAGAGTAGCTAGGTCAACCCAAAAACCCTAATTAACAAACGGGTGTGAAAATTACTAAAATGCCCCTACCCTTTAAAGCTTCATAAAACGTTCGTTTTAACTCCGAATTGAGTTCCACTTGCGTCCACGCATTCGTATCGACGAGTACATCATCAATATGGAAAGAAATAAATTTTCACAAGTCATCTCGAAAAGTCAACAAAAGTCAACATTGACCACTAGGGGTATTTTGGTAATTTCACACAAAATTTTGGGATGGGTTGTAACAGTCACCATCACATGTTGCTTTCGTGGGTGCTCTAGATAAGATTGTGAACGAACGACCTATCAGGAAGCAGCACTTCTTCCTCAATGGAAACAAGCAATGGCAGAAGAGCTCAAGACTCTGGAAGATAACTGCACGTGGAGCCTTGTTCAACTTCCTCAAGGAAAGAAGGCTGTTGGAAGTTGATGGATTTACAAAATCAAGTTCAAAGCTGATGGCTCCGTGGAAAGATACAAGGTTCGACTGGTGGCTCGAGGCTTCACTCAGACTTTTGGGGTCGATTATAAAGAAACATTTGCTCCTGTTGCAAAGATGAACACCGTGAGGGTTCTCCTCTCTGTGGCGATAAATAATGGATGGTCTCTCTATCAAATGGATGTGAAAATGCATTTCTTCATGGAGAACTCCAAGAAGAAGTATACATGTAGCTTCCCCCAGGTTATGGTTGCCTTAAGGATAACTTGGTATGCAAACTGCACAAGGCGATATATGGTTTGAAGCAATCTCCACGAGCTTGGTATGCCAAACTCAACTTTGTGCTAACAAAGATAGGCTTTACACACAGTTATGATGACTCTTCCTTGTTTGTTCGCACTAGTGGTAAAGGGAAGCTAGTGGTTCTTATCTATGTTGATGATTTGATTATCACTGGAGATAATGCTGCCGAAATTGCAGACCTGAAACAATCATTACATCAAACATTTGCAATCAAGGACTTGGCAAAATTGAAATACTTTATGGGAATAGAAATGGCAACATCCTCCAAAGGGTTGTTTCTCCACCAACGAAAGTATGTGATGGATCTCCTCAAGGAAGAAAAAATGCTCGACTGCAAGCCTGCCACCACACCTGTTGATTGTAAACTGAAGCTCAACATTGATGGAGAGGCTATATAGGATGTGAAGCACTATCAAAGATTGGTGGGAAGACTTATTTACCTCACAATTACTCGCCTAGATATTACCTGTGCAGTCAGTATGGTCAGTTAATTCATGCATGCACCCACTATGCATCATCTCCATATTGTTAAGAGGATCTTACACTATCTCAAAGGTTCCATCGGTCGAGGAATTATTATGAAGAATAATCAGTCTACTGCTATTGTTGGTTACACAAATACAGACTGGGCAGGAAATGAAGTAGACAGAAAGTCCACAACTGGATATTGTACATTTATTGGTGGAAATCTTGTCACCTGGAAGAGCAAAAAACAACAGGTTGTAGCTCGCTCAAGTGCCGAGGCTGAATATCGGGCAATGGCTATCACAGCGTGTGAATTGATATGGCTTAAAGGTTTGCTTTCTGACCTAGGGTTTCCTAGCTCGGCACCAATGTCCCTTATGTGCGACAATCAGGCAGCTATTCACATTGCTACTAATCCCGTGTTTCACGAGAGAACCAAGCATATTGAAGTGGACTGCCATTTCATTCGAAATCAAGTCCAATCTCAAGTCATCAGGACCACTTTTACGAGAAGTCATGCCCAACTCGCAGATCTTTTCACCAAACCATTGTCATCTGTTCACCTTCATCGTCTTTTGAGCAAGCTTGGATCTATTAACTTACTAGATCCAGCTTGAGAGAGAGTGTTGAAATACAGAAAATAAAACAGCTGCATTGGGATGGTTTAGTACCCAGCATACTTCCATCGAGTTACTATCGGGTTGTTGTGTTATCATATGATTGCCTTCACTCTCATCGGGTTGGTCTTCATACCACTGGGTTACTGCTGGTTTTCTGCTGTGCTGACTTTCCTGTGCAAGTGTTGCGTGTACTGATTTGTTCTGCAGTCTATAACAGTCATCTTCCTTTGATTAAGGGAAGATGACTGATTAGTGCCGTGTATTGATATTAGTGTAATCTCCTTGATTTAAGGATTAGATTAAGCTTAGGTTTAACCGGTCACTAGGTGTTACTCGGGTAACTGGGTGGCTTCCTTCCTTTCTATATGTAAGCATACTTGTGTACATTGTTAATCAAGAAATACAAAACAGTTTATATTGAAGATTTCTGACACACCTCACCCTCGATACCCACGTGGATACCAAGTTCGGGCGTGCTGGCCGACACTCGTAAGTGACGAAGCCATTAAATGCATGACAACACTTAGTTGAAACAAATTAATTTACCATAAAGTTGCGGAATTCTATGTCAATATGCACATGGTTCAGAGCGTACTAATTCGAAACAGCGGAAACCAAATAATGAATCAAGTTCCTAAAATCTCTATCCATAATAGGGATGGATATTATTAAAGAAACTGAATAACAAAAAAGATAAATCCCTACATGGTCGGGAAATGGGATCAGAGCTGCCACACGGATGCCTCGACTTTGCCGGATACTCTATCACTAGGTCCTGAAGGGGGCGTAAAAACAAAGGTGTGAGTGGACGAAAATAAAAGTTTTCGCAAAACCTTTCTCTTTTCAACATAATAACCCCCTGTTTGAAATCCAGTATATTTGCAAAATCATACTATCATAGTATGTACCAAAACGTACTTTATAAGTATAGCTGGAAACGTATACCAATATAAAAAAAATCCGTAGATAGCAAATCATATTTCCAATAGTCCTTTCATCATATATACCAATAATATAAATATACGAAAACCAACACAGGGTATATAAGCAATCACCCATGTACGTGTTGAGGAACAGCCTCTCAATCCCCGTACAAGCACTTTACGTTATTCAATTAAATTGTACTCCTAGTACCACACACATGTAAGCACTTGCGCATTTGCGCGTCACACCCGAGTCCTTACGTAGTGGGGCCTTTTCCCCAAATATAAACATAAACGTAAGACAAGCTTGCACTAAGGTATTTACCGGACAATACCCCTGGAGTACAGTGCGTGTGACCCAAACATGTGAGACTTGTCCTACGGCCGTGAGACGGTACTACAACGTAGTGAAAGCATACCAAGTGTGTTTGAAAACATACATACATATATCAAGTGTAGAAGTGAGGAATATCATATACTTCATAATTTCCCAAATATTTAAACATTGCATAAATAGCATTCTCCTCGAGTCATATATCAAATACCCCACCCTTGGATACCCACATGGATACCGAGTTTGGGCGTGCCGGCGCACACTGTAAGTGACGAAGCCATTAAATGCATGACAACACTTAGTTTAAGTAAATTAAATTACCATAAAGTTGCGGAAATTAATGTCAACATGCACAAGGTTCAGAGCGTACTAATTTGAAACAAATGGAAACAAAATAATGTAATGTTCCTAAAATCTCTATCCATAACAGGATGGATATTATTATAGAAACCGAAAAGAAAAGATGAATCCCTACATGGTCGGGATATATGATCATAGTCAGCCACTGGCCGCATGCCTCGACTTCGCCCCGATGCTCATCACACTAGGTCTTGAAGGGGGTGCAAAGAAAGGTATGAGTGGACGAAAATAAAGTTTTCGCAAAACCTTCTTTTCAACATAATAACCCCTATTTGAAACTAATAATAATCGTAAAATAGTACTACCATAGTATACATCAAAAAGTAGTTTATAGTATAACTCCGGAAACATATAACAATATAAAATTCGTAGATAACAAATCAAATTTCCAATAGATCATTTCATCAAAAATATATCAATTGTATAGATATAGGAAAACCAACACAGGTATATAAATCACCCATGTACGTGTCACCGAGGAAACAAATTTCTCAATCCTCGCATGTGCTAATCTCTTACGTTATTCAATTAAATTGTACTCCTAGTACCACACACATGTAAGTACTTCGCAGATTTGCGCGTCACACCCGAGTCCTTACGTAGTGGGGCCTTTTCCCAAATATAAACATAAACGTAAGACAAGCTTGCACTAAGGTATTTACCGGGCAATACCCCCGAGTACAAAGGCGTGTGACCCAAACATGTGAGACTTGTCCTACGGCCGTGAGATGGTACTACAACGTAGTGAAAGCATACCAAGTGTGTTTGAAAACATACATATATATCATGTGTTTAGATATATGAGCAATATCCCTTTCATAACCTCCCCAAATATTTAATATCGCTTAAATAATACTTCCTCTCGAAATCATATGTCAAAAACCAATATATATTTACGCATAAGTGAGATCATAGTATAAACCGTTTCATAAAATATGTTCATACTTTTGTACATAACCACAATCACCATTTAAACCCAATTCATAAAATTGGCCTAGAAGCCGGAAACCCTAATTCCGTTCTCCTTCAAAACTGCACCAAATTGGACGTTCTTTACATCAATTTGAACCTACTCAATCCAATAAAACCAATGGTAATGGTTTCGAGGCTTACCTATGTCTAGATTGCATGTAAAACTTGAATGGTAATTGCCGCTGTCTTGCCACGGCTGGACGATTGGGCTCGAGTTTAGGATTCTTAAATCACAAATTTCCGTCCGTAATGACGAGACGATCTTACTGGCTATACTCGTGAAACCTTCCTAGCTTTGATGATTTTGTGATTCATTCAAAATCTGTGGTTTGTGTATGTTTTGGAAGTTTTGGCCGAGAGAGAGAGAAGTGGGAGAGAAAGAGAGGAGGCCACCAACGGCGTAATGAATGGGGAAGGGCTGACTCGCACAAACAGCCAGCCAAAACCCTAATTTACTTACTGGGTGGAAATTACTAAAATGCCCCTACATCTTAAAGCTCGTAAACGATCGCTTTAACTCCGAATTGAGTTCCGCTTAAGGCCCACGCGTTCCGTATCGACGAGTACATCATGATTATACAAAGAAATAAATTTTCACAAGTCGTCTTAAAAGTCAACAAAAGTCAACATTGACCACTAGGGTATTTTGGTAATTTCACATAAACTTTGGGACTAAGTTGTAACAAAATGCAATATACAAGTACAAATATATATATGCACTAATTGATAAAGATAAATAATTAAATTGTACGATATAATCCTACAGTTAAGTCATTAGAAGTGGGCAACTTCTCGGCCCAGGTGTGAGAGTGTCACTTCACCCAAAAATATTTTTTGTGGATCTAGTTTAGAGCTACGAGCCCAAAATTGAAGTGGCTGGTTGGTGTGTCACTTTGGAGGACTCACTAAAAGGCCCAAGGGGTCAGTTGAATGGAAGTGGCTAAGCCCACCGGTGGGTTGACCGGGGAAAGAAAAAAGGAAAAACCCCTACCCAACCGGGGCCGGGTTGGAGGGTATGGGCCGAGAGCCGAGGCTGGCCCAAACTGGGCCGGGATATGAAGTTCGGGTCTTCTCACCGGCTTGGTGCGGCTTTAGGATTTTGTTGTTTTTTTTTCAAATATTAAAAATGAAAAACCCTAATTTTTCCTTTCTTTCGTTCACACAATTATCAATTCACAATATATTGCATATATTAATTTTAATACGTAACACAATTTTAGTAGAAGATTATAATTCTTTAAAAGCATAAAAATTGGGTTCAAGCATCATGGTGAATGCTTCATGCAATCACACGAAAAATATCGACATTGGAGACCGTGTGGTTTTTTAAAGTACTTAGATTGCGATGATGATGGTGGATCAATTTATAGGAGAATTGCCTTCAACTTCCGGATACCATCTTCAATGCATCGAATCAATGCCTTCAACATAAACAACAAGGAGATTGAATCAATAGCAAAGTATATTAATTCAATAATGTAAAAGGTAAATCAAAATAAGAATTATTGAAAATAGTAATTCCCATGATTGAAGATGGCCAAAACTCCGGTATATTCTCTCAAAGACAACTAAAAAGAGCGTGCTAATAACGTGTTGTGGCCTATTTTATTGAAGGGGTGCGTTAAAGAGAAAAAAGTAGAGAGAAATAGGTTGAGGGAAATTGTGGTGAATAATTTCTCTCATGTTAGTGCCTTTATTTATAGTGAAATAAGTACAATCATAATAGAACAATGACTTAGGATGATGAGAATATCACAATCCATATCTACCTAGGATTTACACAATCACATTTTAATCTACATTCGTATTTATTCAAACCAATAACATGTATATATTGACATGTATTTTTTCGAATGATTGTGTGTGCCTCGATCGTGTGATCTCAAATATTAATTTTGGCATTCAATCTTAGGGAAGATATTGTTTTGTTAGTCGAACGATAGCGTTAATGGATTAGATGGTTAGTTGTTAGAGGAAAGGAAATCAAAGGGGGATCAAACCCGCACTAGGATGTATATAGATGTTTTTCTTTTTCATAGCTCGATAGATAATTTGGATACAATGATTTTTTTTTTCCGTGTTTCAATACGGTTAACCAACATGTTAACTAATCGATTATGATAAATTAGATTAGATTTGTAGTTTTTTTTCCGCAGTACCCTCGATGTGAAATGAGCGTGAAGGAGTTCAAGAATCAGTTTTCTTTTAAGGACTAAATTATTTATTTTGGTTTTTGACCCATATAGTAGGGTAGATCTTGAAAGATATGAAAGATCCTCCAAGGTAAAGAATCATCTGCTTATGAAGATATTGTTATGGACAAAAGAAAACAAAATCTTATGAATTGTTACATCATGACCGCGCTAAGAGATGCGAATATGACTAGTGTCGGGAAGAAAGAAAATATGTATGGATAGGCAAAGAGGTTTTGCGTCTTTGACCAAAATTTTCTTCGTGATGCAACTGTGAATTCGTTGGCCTCTTTTTCGCACACCACATAAACAAGTTTGTTATGTCATAATATTCTTTGGATTTAATATTTCTAAAATAATATGGGATAGTAACCCTTATGAATAAACAATAGCTCTTAGTTTAATAATATTGTCAAATGAAATTGAGAGTTTAAATCTCATGAGTTACATTTGTTGAATTAAAAAACATTTTAGTGGAAATAATATGAATTTGTCTCATTAACTTGAAAATTAGGCGGTTAAAGTTGACAAATGAGAAATCGCACTCCATGATCGCCTTCCTACAACTCAAGCCTAATATCACTACATCAACTTCACCAGCGGAATTATGCAATTTTTATAACAAGAAAACAAATACATGCTTTGCAATGCTTTGTTTTAATTTTTAGTTTTTATTTATGTTGTTATAGGTGAAAAATTTCTTTCAATACTACGTAGTATCAATGATACGAAAATGAATAGCCGAGATTAAAAATAGAAGATCGAAACAAGCTAGAAAAAATCAACGGCTAAACATAGCATTGAATGATACGTAGCATTGAAGCCATACTCCGTTATAAATAGAGGAAAACATATTGAGGAATTGAAGAATAGAGGAGTGAGCGAGGATTAATAAAAGAAAATGTATGAATTAAGCAAAAACTTTATGAAAAACTAACATAAATTTTTTTTAGTCATTATTACATTTCTTTCAACTATTCCTCCATATATTCATTATATTTCTTATTTTGCCAAATTAAATAAGTGAACTAAAAACCTAAAAAGTACTATGTTTACTATATTGGTCCAACTTTTTGGTCTCAACACGATCTTAAGTAAATTAGCACAAAATAAAAATGAAAGGCTACAGTCCCTCATAGGGAGATTGATAACTGAACGTGAAACACAAACTAAGTCAAACTGTGACTAGTTAGGTGGGCTTGCATAAAGGCAATGGAGGGAATGTGGGAGTGACTCCATTCCAGATTATTCCTCCGTTTGCCAAGCTAAGGGGAATGAAAATTAGCGAGGGCTCCCACATGAAATCGAGTTTGATTCCCGATATTGAGGGAATCGAACTCCGGAGGGGGAGCTCGGATTTGGCATTGCCGAAAGGGAATCGAGATTTTCATACCATAATACCCTAATCTCAAACCCAAACAGTCACTTCCTTCATCGCATCGCTCTCTTCCCTCTACCTATGGTGCAAACTTTTCTTGCTCTCGCCGCCGCTACAAAACTTTTTGATGTGAGTTGACATTCCCTATTAATTCCTTATAGTTAGAATATTGTATTTCCTATTTCTAGTTCCTTGTAATTAGATAGATTTATTCGCCTAATTCCGCCTTGTAAGTAAATCCTTGTACTATATATATTCCTCCTTTGAGAGAAGAATAAACATTCAATACATTCATAACCCTAAATTAGCATGACGATATACTTCTCTCGGTAACTTTACGTTTGTGAGAGGTAACTTGGTTACTTGGCGAGTAAGAAACAAAAAGTAGTAGTGTTACAAACCCGTCCCAAAATTTTTGTGAAATGACCACTTACCTCTAAAGTCAAAGTTGACTTTTGTTGACTTTTTTCTAGACGACTTGTGAAAATTATTTTCTTTACATATTCTCGAAGTACCTCGTCGATACGAACGCCAGGCGCAAGCGAACTCAATTCGGAGTTCAAACGAACGTTTACGAAGCTTTAAAAAGTTGTAGGGGCATTTTGGTAATTTTCCCCACTCCGTGTATGGGAATTAGGGTTTTGGGCCGATCGCACAAAATAAACAACCCTCCCCACATTTTTTTCTCGCACGTTTCTCTCTTTTCTCTCCCCATTTTCTCTCTAAGCCAAACCACGAACCGATGAACCCTAATCCTTGTTGAATCACAAAACCACCAAACCAACGCCCAAAATTCATACCAACGTGATCCTCTCACATTTTGGACGGACCGTGATCTTGGAATTCCCAAATCCCGAACCCGTTCGCTCAAACCAAGTTCCAACGGAACAGGCAACTGTCACCCACTCGTACAACCTGACTGGGGTAAGCCTCGAGACCATTACCATTGGTTTTGTTGGATTGAGTAGGTTCAATTTCATATAAAGTACGTCAAATTTGGTGCAAGATTGAAGGAGAACGGAATTAGGGTTTCCCCCGAAGCTTTCCGGTCAATTTCAGGCCATCTCCGCCACTTTTCCGCCTCAAATAGTATAAAAATATTCCTACTCTTCAATACCTTCAATTTGATATATGGCACGTCACTTTGGACAAAGAATGAAGAAGATACGACTTTTGAAGTTTTGGATTAATTTCGGAAATTCCCGTAGGCTCGAAGGAACTGCATTTGCCAAGTGAGCTCCTAGCGACCCATGAGAGGAAGGAGGAGAGGGAATATCTGCTAACGGTAACGGGAATATTCTAACTGCTAGGGAATATTCCTAACTACAAGGTATATTCCGTTAACTTTAATCTGCCGACGTCGCAGCGCGTGGGGCGCGTGGTCGACGTCGCCGCGTGGGGTGACGCTCGCCAAGGCGCGCGGTGGGCGCGTGGACTCGCGTGGACACGCGCCGCCGCGTGGGACCACGTGCCGCCGCGTGGCTTACACACGCGTGCTGCCAAGGTGGGGACTCACGGCCGCCAGCAGAAGCCACTCTGTCGGCGCGTGCCGGCGCGTGGGATGGTGTTCGGCGCGTGGGGGCGCGGTCCTGGGGTTCCGCTGCAGCCGGCGCGCGGTGCGCGTGAGGGGGTTTCCCCTGGCTGCGTGGGTTTGGCTCATCAGTTTCTGCCAAGACTGGCGGGCGCGGCCGGCGTGGACGCGCGTAGGTTTTCGGCTCCGAAATCGTTTTTCGAACCCGTTTCGCTACAATATTCATATTTTTGGGGGGGATTCTTTAAGGCCTATTTTTTAATTATTTTTAGGGAAGTCCTAATTTATTCCCTAACTTTAAATAGGTAATTCTTCGGCTCCGCACACCTGTGAGGACAACGACGGAGATTTCACTCCCGAATACCCGTGAGTGGACATTTGTTTTATGCAATGGTTTTTATGATTGAAAATGTTTATGAAAGTGATTTACTTATGATTTTTTAAATGGTTTTCGACGCATGAATATTTATATATATTTATTTACAAATATACTTGTTGACAATTATTTATAAACTATATTTGTTCTTTTTATGGTATTTATATTGGGAAATGGATTTAATTAGTGATTGAGACTATTTATCAAGTATGAATATATGCTATGAAATGGTTTATGCTATGATTTCACTTTTGCATAAATATTAAAACTAACATTTTGATATATGGTTTTGGGAAAGGATTTATTTATGTAATGATCAATATTTGGGAATTATGAAATGGGAATTGTTTATCATATCTATACACACATGAGTATGTATGTATGTTTTCAAACACACTAGGTATGCTTTCACTACGTTGTAGTACCGTTCATGGCCATAGGACAAGTCTCACATGTTCGGTCACACGCACCGCACTGAAGTGTACGTCCGGTAAATACCCATGCAAGCTTGTCTTACGTTTATTGTTGTTTATGGGGAAAAGGCCCCACCGCGTAAGGACTCTGCAGCGACGCCGCGCCAAGAAGTGCCATACGTGTGCAGACAGAGTACAAAATAAATGCGATAACGAAGTGCTTGTACCTAAGATTGGAGAGGCCGTTCCTCAACCCGTACATGGGTGATCGCGCATATACCCCGTGTTGGTTTTTCCATATTATATATGTATATCTATGTTGACGGAACTATGAACCGTGATTTATGTTACTATACCTTTTGGATATGTTTACGTATAATGTTAAAGTATCATTTCAACTATACTACGATGGTATATTTATACCGGTTTTCAAACAAGTTAATACTTTGAAAAGAGAAAGGTTTGTGAAAACTTTTATTTTCGTCCACTCACGCTTTGTTTCGCGCCCCCTCTTCGGTGTCATGAGACTCAAGCTCGGCGAGGTCGAGGATACGTGGCGCCTTCGATCGATATCCCAACCATGTAGGATTTTATCTTTCTATTATTCAATTTATAATAATATCCATCCCCGTTATGGATAGAGATTTTAGGAACTTGACTCACTTTTATATTTCCACGCTTCAAACTAGTACGCCCGAACCATATGCATATTGACATTGAATTCCGCAACGTTTATTACAATTTAATTTCATTTTCACAAGTGTTGTCATGCATTTAATGGCTTCGCCACTTCGAGTGTCGGCCGCACGCCGCACTCGGTATCCACGTGTATCGAGGTGGGGTGTGTCAAGTAGCTTTGTCAAATGCGTAAGTAGAATACGTAGGAATGGCAAAATGAGTGTGTGAGTTACTTTGGCTTCGGAGGTTGCCTCTTAACTTGGTCATCCACTTATGTCTAAGAACAAATTTATTTTGTGACAACAAAGCTGCCATTGATATCTCTCATAATCCAATTCAACATGATCGTACTAAAACATGTCAAGTTGATAGACACTTTATTAAGGGAAAATTGGATGCGAATAGTATTCAATTCCCATTTAGAAATCGTAGGATCAACCGGTGGATATTTTGACAAAGGTGATAAGCTAGAAGCTAACACACAATTTAGAACCCTATAATGTAATCGTAGTATGGATAAGTAGGGATCGTTCTAGCCGGGATAAGAGGGAATTGCTAACCACCTAAAACAAACAAAAACTAAACCAATTAAAACAATTAACAATCGAATGGGGGGTTTTTATCTCAAACAAAATTAACTTAAATTAAAACTAAATTCAAAAGCAAATTTAAAGATTTAAACGACAAGATTGGATGAGACAATGGTGAAAGCTAGCTAAAGGATCCTTTTCCACACAAACATATGCATACAAGTTGATGACAATGCCCCAAATTAACCGTGAAACGCACAAATTAATTCTCAAATTTTCCTAAATTCATTGATTCAATGAAACGCAACTCGCACCAAATTGGCTCTTATCAAGTTATCTAACTATGAAACGCACGATAGATAAACATATCAAAGATCATTAAACTCTGTGAAAATCATAGCATTGACTAGACAATTGTAACTATGAAACGCATGATACTCTTGCCTAGGATTTTACTTAACACAATCGATGTCCCTTCGATTTTTACTACTTATGAATACAAGTTCATAACGATTAGGTGAAAGTCACTCATATTCTAGGTCCAAACCCTAGCATGAAACTAAGGGGCCGCTTTGGGGTTGTCGTGCTTAAAAACTCTTATTAAAGCAGCCTTAAAAGCAACCTCCATACGTTTTTAAAAATTGTCAAGCTTTAATGCCATAACTTTTAAAATAAGCAAGATATTTCATTTTTACCAAACACTTTTTATCTCGCTAACTTTAAAGTGAAGCGCTATAAAAAAGCAATACCAAACGGGCCTAAGTTATTACCTTAATAAACATACAAAGGGATAAGTTCTCTATAAAATGTATAAGTAAATCACATTCACAATTTAGAAGAAATAATTGGATAAATCAACTCCCAATAAACATATGTTCATGGCTTCAAATTCACCCTTAGCTATAAGCGAAATTAGTTACACATGATTGAAAAGCAATTCACAAGAAACATTGAAAAACAAACTAACAAAAATAACAAAGGTTCGGATGTGATACAACTTTGAATTCCACGGCTTCGACTTGAATGTCTTCTTGTCTTCACCTTGGATGGATGAATGAATTGAAGGATGAATGGAATTGTTTTGAGGGTTGAGGATGTGTTAGAATGCAAATGTAGAAAAGTGTATGCATGAGGTGGTGTCTTGGTCAAATTGGTGCTTCTTCGATGTTTTATGTGTCTCCAAGTGCTTGAATCATTAAAGGACTCCAAGGCACGCATTTAGAGAGAGTTTAGACATCCTTAGGACTCCTTATTTCATCTCGAAGTAAGTGTAGAAACACACACAAAACAGTTACGTTTTTTTCCTTGAAACAAATAATCCAACTAGGACTCTACTGCATGTTTTTGACGTTTCCTCACTAAAACAGTGATAACTAATCTAGAAGCATCAGCATTGAGATCTGTAAAATCATGTGGAAACTAGACATCCAGATCTTTCCATCCATATATGGTACACACGAAACTCGTCCCGAGGAATTTTGGGTGCTCTATTGAAGTTGGCAGCTCTGCACAACACTGTCCAAATCTCACTGATTTTACATTTTGCAATTTTCCTTGTCTTCCAAGCTTCTATTGTCTGTTCACACAAAATTAGGCCACATCCATCACTTGTTTCCACTCCTAATAACCTAACACATCCCAAATCCTTGTGCTCCAATGCTTGCCGCGTAAAACATTCTATTCCAAACTAAATAACGCTTGTCAGCTTCCTCCTTTGCCGCATAATTTCCACTTTGCCATTTCTACCAACAATAAACAAAAATAAAATAAAATACTACAATTAACGGAAATTAACTAAATAAACCTAGAGAAATAAGATAATAACATCGCATAAATATGCTCCTATCAAAAGACAGCTTCAAGTCAAGCATTCTACAGCTCACTTGAGAAGTTGGCCATTAGCGACATCTATGCACCAACTTGAGGGGGAGTGTTGCAGCTGACATTCCCGTATTAATTCCTTATAAATTAGAATATTGTATTTTCTATTTAGTTCCTTGTAATTAGGATATATTTATTCCTGATTTTCCTTTGTAAGTAAATCCTTGTACTATATATATTCCTCATTTGAGAGAAGAATAAACATTTAATACATTCATAACTCTAAATTAGCAAAACCTCTTCTTCGTTGGTTCTACAAAACCCACCACAGCCTTCAATCGCATAAACTGAACGTGCATATCCGATTTTGAATTCTTTACTGCCTGGCGAGAAATAGAGAAGGTGAGGATCTTCAATCTTATGTAGGAAAGTTTGATTTCGCTAAGGATAAGGTTCACTGGTGGTGGAGACCAGGAGAAAGAGGAGGAGGAGAAAAAAAGAGAGAGAACGGTGTGGTGATGTGGGAGTGACGATGGATTTCCTAGGTTGATGGGTCTTGGTCACCTTTATTTATTTACTTATTTTTAATCTTTTTACATTGTGGTTTGTTGTATTTGATTATTAGGGATGTTGAGGAGTTTAAACAAAAATTAAAAACACATAATAGAGTTATTTAATTATTCTCTATAAGGGTAATTTGGTAATTAAATGAATTTGATTCATATTTTGGACAATTATAAAACAGTTTTAATGTGAATAAACTTTTTACTTTCATTCCGATTCCTAAATGTGCTTAGTAAATAATTTAATGGAAATATCTCGATTCCTAATCCTTCTTATTCCACCTCGCTACTCCGATTCCAGCTTATCCCGATTCCTCTTTACTCGATTCTCATTTAGTAAACATGCCCTTACTGTAATAATTCAAGCCAGAAACAACACAATAAAGTTTAACCACAAACCCCAAATCCAAAAGTAATATACATTATACAAATGCAGTGGATGTCATATCTTACCAGCCACAAGGCAAGCCGTTCTCAAACATTAAGATCTAAATCTGAATAGTTATAGGATGCAAATACATACTTCACACTCAAGTAAACTTCACACAAGAAATTTATCAAACAGCTTGATGAACACTTGTTGAAAAAAGAGAGAAGAAGAATCAACACAGAGATTGATGACACATAAAACCTAAATTAGTTCGTTCACTAAACCACATTAAAGAAGCAAATTCACTAGCAATCATTCATTAAGTACAATGATCTATCCACAAGACAACAATGATGCCCCTCTCGTCCAAAGACTAAGTTGCATTGTTGCAATGATCAAGTTCTTATTGACATGAATGTGTATGTCACATATACACACACATAAGAACTCGCACGTGATCGTATTTAGTGAACTCAAAGCACCTATGGATCTGATTTATCATGTCACACCCCGGACTCAGGTCAATCGAAATAACCCCAGGTTCTGCACGAACTAAAAAAAGAACTTATTAAAATAACCCGAAAACTTACAAATAAAAAGAAAATTCCTCTCTTATACAAATAATCCAAAAAATTCTTTACGTGCATACGTAAAATAAATCAAATCTTTAAATCTCTCATCTAACACAAACTCAGCTCGTCTAGTCCCGTCTTGCCAAATAACTCATCTCGTAAAATAAAAGGGTGAGGGGTGAGTAACAACCACCATCACCCAATGAGGAAAATATGTAATATGCCGCCAAGCGTGGCCGCTTGGCACACTTTAGAAAATAGTGTAATTATATCTCAACATTTATCACATATCATGTCGTATCACATAATCCCGTCACTTGTTGGTTATCTTTCACAATATGTAGCTCACCACATGACCCCCATTCGCCATTCTGCCATAATGTCCCCATGTACCTTACATTTATCCCTCTGATAACTCAACACCGAAATTCTCATGTTCCATGAACAATCTCAACAATTCCACATAGAATGAATATATATATATATATATATATATATATATATAAAATCAAAGAACTCAAGAACCGTTCCCATCAAGAACCGATTCATAGTAAACTCAAGAAATTGGTACTTTTGTATGTTCCAATTCTCCAGATCTTTCGACATTAAAGATAGTGAAGCCTCAAAGGTTATTTACCTTCATAACACGAGGGCTAGATCTGCCGAGCATTCACTATTATCATTAGATTTCTTACTAAACGATCGAAATAGACTCGCTTATAAGATTGAGTTTACTATGGTATCTCCGATTCATAGTAAACTTAGCATATCTCTCGCTCTTCACCACATATATATATATATCCCATCAAGAATATTTACACGTAAATCAAACATGCTTAACTTGAAAAGAGATTGGGATTTGTAAATAGAATAAATTCCATAAAAAAACTCATGATTTTTAGTTATCATAAAGAATATTTTATAACATATTATATAAACCACTCACCTCGATCAATAGTTAGAAGCTCCGCAAGACAAGCCCAATAGTAATCTCCTACATAAAATCTCTATCTCTCTTTCTTTTTTTCTGTCTTCTCCATTTCTTTCCTTCAGTCTAATACCTCTCTTTCTTTTCCTCTTAATTCCAGTGCAAACAAGTATGTACCATGCATGCACTCTAACTACTTGTCAGGTGTCTCAAAACAAAGAGGAAAGCTGCTATTTATAGGTAAAAAGGGTCGGCTAACAAAACTTAGAGGCCAAGATAACTTAGCCGCCAAGTACAAATATATTAATACAGTACATATATATATATATATATATATAAACATATAAGATGGCATTATCCATCACAATATATTGCGGCTACAAGCTAGCCTTAGTGCATTATCCATCAATAAAATCTTCATCTTTGTTTTTTGCATTAAACCCTTCAAAGGAGTCATATTCCTCTGTTTCTCAACTTCTACTTCAGTCCGCCTTTTGAAGATTCCAGCCGATGTTTCTATCCCGGTGGTTTGATTTCCAAGGACTCGCAAAATAAATTGGTATAGTTATTCCTTCACAATAATTGTTGCTAATTCTCGTACTTACCTTCGCCGGTATCTTTAGGAGCAGCAAGGGTTCCTTGCTTATTTATGACAATTGCCGTTTCGCGGATGGATGGCTTTTCTCTGCTCTTTTTCCCCGTTTTAGTGTTATATGTCTTAAAAGGATTGCTTACCACACTAATGCATTCCATATAGTCGAGTAAACACTTCTTTAGCATAGTATTCTAAATCCAAGAGAAGAAACAACAATTAAACATTTTTTCTTTCAAGGAACTTATGATGTGATTTATGAAGATGTCTAATTTGAGTCTAAACCATAAGTTTTTTCCGCCCACCTCTTTTTGCTATGTTATCGCATGCAAATATTCCTTAGTGAAACGCATAATCAATTTCAAAAGTTGATAAGACATTTATAAAGGGATTCAACATCATCCCATACTGTCTGGTTGGATAGGAACCCTCTGTTTCCGGGCGACTTGATTGGTCCTTCTCCATAGAGAGAGGGATTTGGAATTGTTCATTTGTCCTCCTTAGGCTCCTTAATAAAGCCACATTATGTTCTCGCATCAAAAGGCTCAGTGGATCTTGAAGAAACAGACCTTAAAAATTCTCGGGTCTAGCAAGCTTTTTAAAGGAATCTAGACTTCTTCTAGAAGAATCCACACTTACTCTAGCAGACCCGGTATTTGAGAAGTGTATTTCCAATGCCTCCATCATTAAATTGATTGATCCCTTGATGGTTCTCTCTGTTTTGAAGTGGTTTTGCCATTGTGGCTTCCGTGAACCATCTCTCTAGTAAAGCCACCTCTATCTCCATCTCGAATAGCTTTGCACCACCGTGCTTGACCCGCCAAGGTTAGTTTGAAACAAGGTCGTATGTCCTCGTCCATCATTTTTGCTCTAGAGCTATCGTATTCATCACTTTGCAACAAATAATGAAAAATGATAGCGAGATTTTTTGAGACCCTTGTTCCATGTCATATCCTGGTATCCACGCTCAAAGTAAGAGCCTCAAAACACCCGGATCAACGTTGAAAAGATTTGAGATTTGGAGATTTGGAATATACCCAAAGTTCCTACTTATGATGTTTATAAGAAAGGAACCTTTGAGTTTCCGATCCGACTCATGCTATAAAAACGTTGAAAAACCATATCTCAGCATCGACGGTGCTGGAAGTTCTCTATGTTAGCACAAAGACAGTTGATGAAGCCCCGAAAGAGGACATAACTATTTGCATATCTAGATTAGTGCAAATAGCAAGAAAAACCTTTAACCCGTATAGGTTTAAACACTTATCCTTTGTCACCCGAGAGACAAGAGGCACAAGAAATATGTGGATTCCATGCTGGATTGGTTGAATCTTCCCTTAGTGAGGGACCCGCTTATTTTAACTGCTATCCCGAGGAAGCAATTAAAGAAGCAGTAAGGCAAACAGGGAAGTCGAGAACCGGGGATTTCTCGTGAACAATTTGTTACGAATCAAATCAATTGCCAAGTGAAAAAGCTTCAAAAAGAAAAAGAAATTCCATAAGTTTCAAAGAAGCGTCAAGAAGAACCCTTCAATGTAAAGCCACGAACCTTTAGAAAAGGTAAAATGGGTAAGTTCGTAAAGGTGTTAGCAATTTTTCAAAAATCTAAACTTTGTTTGCTTTAAATGTGGAAAGGTGGGCCATAAAGTTCAACCAATGCATTGAAAGACAAAATCAATAAGCTAACGTATCAAGAAAGCCCAAAGAACAATTGAAAGGTGTGCCGCTCAATCGTCTGATCAAGAACATATCGCACATTGATAATGAAGAACTTCTTCAACTAAAGACCGATGAAAGTACTACCGAGGAAGATGGTGAGGTAATTGCAATGGACTTCGATTGTGTTCTAATCGCCAAGAAAACTGTACTGGATGGATTGATAGGATTGAAAACTCAAGAAAACTAGTTCACCTAGAAAGATACTTGACCCTTGCCGAGAAAAGGAAGTGGTTAAACCATGGAAAGAAGCTACCTTCTCTATGACCTTAAGACAAGATTAGAAAGAATACAAAAGAAGAAAGAAGGAACCGTCTTGGACAGATCTACACCAAATAAAGACTACAAAAGAATAGCCGAAAGCCCTAAAGGAAAGAGTGCAAAAGCCGGAAGTCTCTCAGATTCAAGTGGAGAATCTAGTGAAGAAGGTTCAATCACATTTCTGATAATATGTTTGACAAATTCAATAAAAGAGATGATGAACACCAAACTAGAACTAGAGATTGCAAAGCCTAAGGTATGTTAATAGCATTGATAAAGTAACAACTCAAAAAATGGTTTTCTATTGTTACTTTTGTTATTAACAAATCTTATAAGTTTTCTCTAGAAACCTTGATAGACACAAAGCGCCGATCTCAACCGTATAAGAGAAGGGGTTATGCCCACAAAATAATTTCCTCCAAAACAAAGCAAGGTCTCATGCTAATAGCCAACCTATGAATATCCAATTCAAAGTTTCCGCATGCCGCCGTCCCGTAATGGAGTCTCAGCTTCGAGACCCCTTTTGTCATGGTAAAGGTTTGAGTCATGCTATAATTCTTAGTAACACCATTTATCAACATGCTTTTATCCTTTTTCGGCTCTCTCAATAGAATTGAAACTGTTGATGGTATTAATGTGTTATTTGAGTTTTCTAGAAAATCTCAAGTGAACAATACATTAATACTATACAACAAAAAATTGTTGATAAAGAAATTTTTTTGTGTTCCTTAAAGAAGAAATTCATTATAAGCGGACTCGAAGAACAATTACATATTGAAGAAAGATATTTCTGATAAAATCGAGTTTGTAAAAAATAATTTCAACAACAAGTTTGCCGCCGATTTACCAAGTGCTTTTGGGATAGAAAGAAGCATATTGTGCAAATCCCTAAGGAATCAAGTTTTCTTGAAGAAGATAAGATACCCACTAAAGCAAGGCCGATTCGTATGAATAGCGTGATTGATGGGAATCAGAAAAAGAGATAGCCGAGCTTCTTGAAAAGAAGCTAATCAGAAAGCATGTCCCTGCTGAGCCGCTCGTCTTTTTATGTGGAAAATGGTCGAACTTGAAAGAGGAGTACCCAGGTTAGTAATTAATTATAAACCCTTAAATAAAGCTCTTAGATGGGTTTGTTATCGATCCCAAATAAGAAAATTTGTTAGATGTGGGTTAATAATGCGCTTATCTTCTCAAAGTTCGACATGACATCGCTACCGGCGATTCAAATAGACGAAAGATAAATACAAGACTCGCATTCAACGCTCCTTTGGACAATTGAAAGTGGAACATTATGCCTTTGACAAAGAATGCTCCTTCGAATTCTCGTAATATAATGAATGAAATCTTTAATCCTTACTCTACCTTTACTATTGTTTACATTGATGATGTGTTGGTTTTCTCAACTCAATTGACCAACATTTCAAACATCTCATACCTTTTAAAGGTAGTTAAGCATGCAGGGCTAGTAGTTTCTACTAAAAGATGAAACTCTTCCAAACTAAGGTAAGGTTTCTTGGGCATAACATCTACCGTAGGATTAATTAATCCCATTGACCGAGCGATTGGGTTTTGCGTATAAATTTCCGGATGAAATTCTAGAAAAGAAACAGCTTACAAGATTCTTAGGTAGTCTTAATTATGTTAAAGATTTCTATCAAGACCTTGGTCGAGATAGTAAACTTTTGTACTTAAGACTTAAAAAAGAATCCGTCCCATGGACAAATAGCCATACCGGCGCTAAACGACTCAAAGAGAAGAGTCAAAGAACTCCTCGCTTCTGCATTGGCAAGTCCGCATGCTTTTAAAATCGTGGGAACATATGCTTCGATGAAGGATATGAGGAATTTCAAGCAAAGAAATGCCGCAAATCAGAAGTATTAGTCGTATTTACTCGGGTTTAAACCACCAAAAGAATTACTCTACTCGCTAAGAAGGAGTTACTTTCACAGTTCATGCAATTACTAAATTTGAAAGCGACCTTCTTAATCAAAGGTTTCTAATCCGTGTCGACTGTAAATCAAACAAAGATATTTTGCTTAAAGATCGTTAAAAATCTTGCCTCTAAAACAAATTTTTGCTAGATGGCAGTGGCAGGCTCTTTCGTCTTTTGACTTTGACATAGAATATATTAAGGGAGAATCAAATTCTTTGCCTCGATTTCCTTACTTCTAGAATTTTTGTGATCCCAACCAAAACCCTAGATTTCCCGTCAAGGGAATAAGGACTACCGAAGCCTCTTCCAAATAAAGCTTTGTCTGGACACGAGCCCGCCCTCTTTCTAAGGCTCAGCCCTATGATATAGGGAAGCAGGAGGCCTTTGCTAATAACCTTTCAATGGACGCATGAAATGCCTCTCCTTGTTATAGAGCCAAGCGATTGTCTCGCGGCAGCCTAAGACAAGTTGCGATAGGTCAGCTTCAAAGAGCATCTTAGGCCCAGTCTAAAATCCCGCTTTTTGGTACGAATGTCTTCTTATTGAAACTAACGATAGACATTTTGCAACTGCTATAGAAAAGATACACATTATGATAGCCTTCTCAAAATTGATAATTTTAGATGTTCTATCTATTTCGATTTGGGAGAAAGCCCCCATGTTTATTTTCTTCTAGCCCCGCTTTAAGCCTGTGAGGTTACAACTATCGGGACTACAGATGGAAGCTTGGAAAAACGTTCTATGTTTTCAAAATATTAGATTTTCCCATTCCTAGTTCCTTCAATTTAGACTCTCGCTCGAAAGAACCGCCAAATTGGTTTAAAAACCGGTTTATTTTTTGGGGGCCAATTGAAGAATTCCCTACCGTAAAAGGTGGCTTGCTCCCTTTGAGATCTTTCTTAAAGAAAATGTTCGGCTTCCCGCTTAAAGGATTTATTCATGTGGTTCGTGATTCGTATGAACTCCCGTAGATTTCGAAATGGTCCTACGATTTTGATTCAAACGAGGAAGATATTCCCTCTCTATCTCCCTCACTGTAAGAAATATCTTTATAAGGTGGTGGATAAGTTCATCATATCTCATATGGAGGCAAAACTTCTAGGTCAAGAATGTGATCCTTGAGTGCCTCTAAAGTCCATCCCTCATTCAAGAAGCTGGCCCATCCTCTAGAGAAGCTCTTATCTCTTCTCTCTGCAAAATCCACTGCTCATCTTCCTGGTGCGTAGCTTAAAAGAAGGTGCTAGAACTTTGCTCCCGATTCGACCGATTCCTCATCATCTCAAGCAAGCTTGACTGTGATGTGGATATGAACGAAGATGACCGTTGGTATCCCGCCCACTCAAGAAAAGTGATCCTTTAAGACCGAAAGTCTTTGTAATTATTTTCTTTTCAGAAAGTTTTATTTAAGGGCTTGGCTACTTTTACTGTAGCCATTTTCTTTCTTGTCCTATATTTCTACTGCTTTAGGACCGTTGCTTTTTGCCGCCTCAAAAGGTGAAGATGCCGCCCATCTTTGTGTAGGCTACCTTAGCCTTAGTGCTTTAAGTAAAATAGAATAAAATAATATGTGTATATATATATATATATATAAAGGTAAAACTAATATATATACACACACATATGTACATATATAAAAATTGCTCTTTAAATAATAGTAGAACATATTTTCAAAATACGGATTTCACATGTCACCAAAATGACATGAGACGAGTCATCATATAACTAGGAACATTTAGATTATATAAGTCATTTGGGATAGGTCTCAACAATATAAATCTTTTACCTATATTCTTATGAACTAATATTGTTATATTATACACGTATAATAAACAATAATATTTACCGTTATTTTAAAACAAGAAGCCTTAATATGTTAATGTATTCTAAATTTTCCATCAAATGATTGGCGCAAAGGCATACATCTAGCAATATACAAGCATCTCTCATGGTTTATGAGTCCTCGAGAATATTTCATACTATTCTCAATAAGAGGGTGAATTAAAAGTGTGCTTTAAATTCATTTAAAAGATTAGAGTAGTTCTAATTCCTCACAGTCTCGTCGATTAGAACATAACGGACTGCAACGGGATGAACACAAAATAATGGAACAATTAATTTAGTTAATTGGACAAAGGTTGAAATTAATTGAAATAGTTTGAATTATATATATTAATGTTTAGACGTCTTAAATGGGCGCCAGAAATAGCTTTGGGATTAGCTGAGCTCATACGGCATGAACTTTTTTGGGTTTACTTTAGTTATAAGATATCTTAAAGTGCAAAAGTGGTCCAAATGATCCATTTAATCCATTTCGCCGAAACTTGTTGGGAGATGGCTTTGTGTCTTGTCACAAACTTCTGTATATTCACCATCCATCAGAATAAAAGAAAAATCATTTTTTTTAGAAATTGAGAATGAAAATCCATCAGGCTTGAAATTGAGAGTGAAAATCCATCTCCTTCTCTACTTCTATTAGACAAAGAGTGCACTAGCTTCCACTCTTCTAGGTCCATTTTTCATCTCAAATATAAGGTGTGGAGACTTTAGAGGGTTTATAGTTTGTGTAAGGGAACCAAAAAGAAGAATCTAGACGATGTGGATCCAAGCTCAAGTCTTCAGGTGGGAGAGGAATTAGTGGAATACCTACATAGATCTTAAATCAAGATCTAAACGTTAGTGTTTTATTAATCTCTTATCTTTTGATTTTTGAAAAAAAAAAAAAAACAGGTGGATACATCATGTCACATCCTAGACCGGCTTCATCAGAGCACGATATTCCGCTGGGCCACGCTCTTGCGGTTTTGCTTCTGGAACTCACTAACAACTTCCCAAAGAGGGTCACCCATCCCGAGATTGCTCTAGCTCGCCGCTTAACCTTGGAGTTCGATGGAATCTCGCTGAGCTCCCAAAAGACCTCGTGCTAAACGAAGTGGGCATGTACATATAAGACACATCACTCCCTCTCCATTGATCAATGTGGGATGTCACAAGAATGGTCTCGATCTCACGATCTCATGACTATGTGATAATGACAAAGTAACATGGTTATGAAATTTATTGATAAGTGAAGAATTGTTCAAATACAGTAGAATAAGCAAATGAGCACCCCTTTTTAGAAACTCATTTTAAAGACAAATTTATACCACAACTTTAGTTAACCTCTACACGTGGAATGTAACGTTTCCGTCTATTAAGTGTTAGATTATTCAAAAAAATATTTTATTTTGTTTATTCAAACTACATATAAAAGATATATTCTAGCGTATAGGGTGTTGGGTTTTCACCCATGCGTCCCCGGGTTCGAAAGTCCCTCCCTCCTCTAAATTATTGTAATAGTTTCAAACTCTCCTGTTCCTCAGTAATAATAAATTTAAAAAATACATATAAAAGATAAAAAAATAATCAAGATGTGAATAAGTGTAAAATGAATAGATTTACGAATTCTAGTATGTACAACTATATATAACATCTTTTATTTTAATACATACGATATTAGCTACATAAGATATGGGGGAGTAAACTAAGCCTCACAATGGGCTAACTATAATAATTTGGTTCGACTTTTGGCGAGAATCGAACCTAAGTCCTTTCACTTACAAGTGAAGAGGAATACCACTAGATTGTAGTACTAAGTGGCAACTATATATACCATCTTGAATCAAAAAGTTCAATTGAGATGACCTAGAACATTTTGAAGGAAAACTACTCTATCTCTTAAGAGTCATGCTTGGAATTTCAAAATTTAACATCTAGTAACATGCATGGCATGATCTACCAATAAATAAACATGCCTCTAGATATAGTAAGCAGAAGCAAAGTCTGTTAAATAAACTTAATTCAAGATAAAAACTAATTTGTTGATGTGCCTTATATGTATATATCCACCTCTATTTAACACGAGGCCTTTTAGAATTCCACTGGCTTCGATTCCATCTGAACTATGAAATTAAGCGAGTTTGGGCTAGAGCAATCCCAGGATGGGTGACCACCGGAAAGTTGCTCGTGAGTTCCTAGGAAACAAAACCGCGAGGGCATGGCCTAAAGCGGACAATATCGTGCTACGGCGAGCCGGTCTCGGATGTGAGGCTACGGTGGTCGAGCCACTCGCTCGGTACGGATGTGCCGGCGAGACGCGGGTTTTCCTTAAGTGGGGTGGATTGTGACATCCCACATCGACCAACGAAGAGAGGGGTGATGTGCCTTATATACATGCCCACCTCCATTTAGCACAAGGCCTTTTGGGAGCTTCACTGCTCTTGACCCACTGGAACTCCGGTTAAACGAGTTTGAGCTAGAACAATCCCAAGATGGGTGACCCACTGGGAAATTGCTCGTGAGTTTCAAACAAAAACCGTGAGGGTGAAGGGCCTGCTTTATTGTCATCGTGTTACGATGGAGCCATCCCGGATGTGACAATTCTTGTTACTATCATTATAGCTTTATTAACTATTTGTGAATCTAAGTTGAGAAAAATGAAACATCTGCATATCATATTAATCCAAATTCTTACAGAATGACAATGAAGTAGGTCTATTAAAGATTCTAGATCATCTCCTATTTAACAATGTATCAAATACATAACTCGTGTGATCTAAATTTTTTCTAAAATTAGTTTACCAAAAAGGGGTGCTCATTTACTTATTCTATTGTACTTCAACAATTCTTTACTCTTAATTAAATTTTATTTCTTAAGTGCGTTATTTTTTAATGTCATATAAAGCAAAATACACAACAGATATGTTGTGCAATTTACTGCCGAACAATTATGGCTAGTTGTTACTTTTAATTTAGCTTGTCTTCTCATTTTACTACCATACAAACATTCATGATTATCATGACCACGACATGCGAGTTCAATTTCACAATTTCACCTTCATCGCAAAAATGAAGATAGTGAAGTAATAGTTGTGGAAAATATAACAAATAGTTAGTGAGAGTGGAAATTAATAATTTATTTTCCCAGTCAGTTATTTTTATCATACTATAAATACCGAATTTTGAAAGTCCTCATATTTACTATCCCATAACAGTTCAATACGTTGTTTAGGTAGTTTTAAAGGCAAATGCGTTTTTATTTTCTGAATAACTTATACTTTAACTTCATGCCTTATAAGTATAGAGCCCTATGCCTTAAACTTCAACTCAATACAATAGAGCATTTCCCGAAAATTAAAAGTTACTCATTGTTTCAAGCATGTACGGAATAAACATATTTTCAATTGTGGTAATTTTGCTTTAGTGAGTAAACGCATTTCCAGCACTGGCTATCAGATGACAAGGCTGTGGCTGAGTGCAAAAACATTTCTCCATAAAGTATGCGTGGGATGGATATACAACTACATTTTCAAAGGACGACTGATTAGTGACAAAAGTTGTCGTGCTATTCTGGCATTGGGAAAAAACATGTCGATATTTTTTTGAATTGGACTCTTTGAGGGAGGGAGGTCTACAATCAGCAAATCAGAGGCTTTGGCATCGGGAAACTTTGGAATCATTGTGTTGTAATCATTTGCACATCTGCTTCTTTTCTCCTCTCAGAAGATAAACTACATTGCTCCCTAGCTAAATATGTGGGGGATATTAATATGTGGGGGATATTGTATGAGTTTGGATAAAAATTTCAATGCATCTGCGTCGATGCCTAATATGACTTCACTTTATTACTTTAACTTGTGACGCATTAATATTTTTGTTGGTAGAATGAACATTAGTAACTATTAAAACAGCTTCCCGCTAATTTAAAAAAAAATCAAGCAATATTACCCCATATAGATCAATTTTATACTTTTTAACCCTTATTCGTGTTCTCTTGCTTGCTATTACAACAACAATCCCTACTAATGTATCCTGCTTATTTTTGTAGAAACTTATATTATTCGTCTCCGTTTTTGCATGTAAGCAACTATTGTTAGTTTTATGGCTACTTAAGAGATCGTGATCATTTTTGTCACTATCAATAGTCTTCTTAACTATTTTTTGAATCCAAGTTGAGAGAAATATGAACATTTGCCTATCATACTGACCAAAATTCTTACAGAATGACAAAGAAGTAGGTTTATTAAAGATTCTAGGTCATGTCCTTTTTTAACTATGTATCAAATACGTAAGTGTGATCTAATATTTCTTCTAAAAATTAGTTTTACCAAAAAGGGGTACTCATTTACTTATTCTATTGTATTTCAACAATTCTTCACTCTTAAATTAAATTTAATTCTCATTGTATTTCATATAAAAGTAAAATACAAAATATATGTTGTAATTTACTGTCGAACAATTATGGCTAGTTGTTATCTTTATCTAGGTTGTCTTCTCTTTTGACACAATCAAATCCCTGGCCATTGATGGCTTGTCCGGCTGGGTTTCCATTGAGACCAAGTTGTTGGCCCAACATATTCACCACATGAGCTCCAGATCGATCAATCCTATCGTTCATTTGAGTCCGAATATCCTGACCTTGATTGTAGATTGCTTGGGTCAAGGTTTGTGACATAGCTTCGATCGAATAGATCAAACGGTTGATATCAAGAGCAGAGGCCGGGGTTGCTTGCACTACGGGGCCATTATCTTGTATGGTTTCAATAGTAACAGCCTCAGTAGTGACGACCGGTACCTGGGTGCCATGTCCTTGGCTCTGGCCAACTGGAGTGGCCGCGACATTAGTAGTTTGAGTATTCATTGGGGCTGAACCAGCCATTTGATGGCTTTGTTTCTTCTGTCTTGGATTTTGACAAGCTGGGGTCGCCTGTACTACTTGGTCTCGATTTGGATGAGCCCTTGTATTAGCGACCATGCACAATCAAAGCCTAGTGGTCCCACTGGGCGTGCCAAAAAATGTTTCCCTCTTTTCGGTCGGGTTGGACCGAGAGAAGGATCTTTTGGTCCTTCTTCTGATCTGGTGCGGGGCGTGCCACCAACCGAGCCAAAAATTGGCGGGGTTGGAAATAAATCGAAATGTTGCGCTCGAGCCTGACTTCTAACCAAGTGACTGAGTGACCAAGCAAGGAACCTTTTCTTGGTCCGGGTCCGATCACTACCTCGAATTCAAGGCTGGTTAGGCTTTGGATCTTTATTTTTAAGTTTTTTAGGGTTTATATGATATAATAAATGAACGTAAATATGCAAGATAATTAAAGTGCGAGAAAGTAAATGACGAGTAATTAAAGATAAGTGAAATAAGAACGAAGAACAAAATTAAACCAATGAAAAACGATTAAAACAAATAACGTTGATTAAAACTAGAATCAAAATAACAACGTAATTGAAAAAAAAAGTACTTGAAGAAACGACTGAAAATAAACTTACAATTAAAAGTGCTCGAAAGGACGATGAACGGAAAGTAAATTGCTAGAACTTTAAAACCTATGCTAGAGAATGAAAAGTGCAGAGTAATATGAAGAAGTCTTGTGTGTTTTTGCTTGTCCTTTTTCTTCTTCTTGTATTGAGGAATTTATAGGGCAAACCACAACCCTCATTCACTCCTCCTTCTGCTACCTCCAAATTTCCTTATTGGGCCTCCTTGATTTATGGGATTGGGATCATACAATATATGATTTGATTGTGATTCCTTCCTGTTTCGGGTTAAAAAAGGCTGACTTTTGATCATGGATTTATCACGTGACCTTGATTCAGCTTTCCATGCATTAAACTTGGACATTTAAGCCTTGGTCCATTTTGGGTAGGAAAATCCTGTTGTGTGCTACCAAATTTGGTTTTGGAGATTATCACCTTTGAATAATGTTGGGAGTTCTTCCATGCTAAAACCAGCTCGGCTATAATGAATATTGGGTCCTCATTATCCAAGGTCGTCCTCGGCCCAAATAATCTGAGCAACCAAAACTATATCAATCCTGAGTTGGTCTAGCAAGCTTGCCATGCCAAACTCATATTACGGGTTGGTCTCAAGAGAAAAATTCTAGCTAGCTCAGAACCAACAAGAGTTGGTCCCAAAAAGATGGACCAACAAAGCTTGGCCACCCAAAAGATGGAACCACTAAGAGTTGGTCCCAAAAAGATGGACCAACAAAGCTTGGCCACCCAAAAGATGGAACCACTAAGAGTTGGTCCCAAAAAGATGGACCAACAAAGGTTGGCCCCAAAAAGATGGACCAATAAGAGTTGGTCCCAAAAAGATGGACCAATACGAGTTGGTCCCAAAAAGATGGACCAACAAAGGTTGGTCCCAAAAAGATGGACCAATAAGAGTTGGCCACAAAAAGGTTCATGCTAAATGAGACCCGGATCGGTAACCCCGATCGTATTGGTTTCGGGAGTGTTTGATCTTGACAAAATTTGGAGCGGCCCAAACATTGCCCCCTCGGTTGTCCGACCTTGTACAAGGGTGGACAATCGATTTACGATAAAGTCGCGTAAAACTTGAGTCCTTGCTAAAACCCCTTCCCTTTTTATAAGTCTAAAAGGCCATCAGGCCATGTATTGGCCAATACATCTTAAGGCCAATCCGCAAAATATATATATATATATATATATATTTTTATTTTTTTTATTTTTTTTTTTTTTTATTTTTTTAAAAAAAAACGAATTCAAAAAGATTCCTCTTTCACCATTTTCTACCTACCACCATTTTTACCACAAAAAATTTATCTTCCCCCTCACTTCATCTTCTTCCCCTATTTACCACCATTTCCAGCCTTCCCAAATTTCTTTAATTCCTCAAAATTAAATTCTATAGCCATCCACATTCCATAAATCACAACTCTCCTCACCATATTTACTAAAAAATGGTGGATTTTCTTCTCAATCTTCTCTCCATCTAAACCCCAACTTCTCAAGAGAATAGACCTCCATTGTTGGAAGCTCCACACCATTTGATCTCCTTTGAATTTACCAGCTCAAATCTCTACTCAAGGTAAGTGAGAATACTTTTCCTCGATTTTGTTGGATGTGAATTTATTGTTATAGAATTTAAACTTGGAATAAACATATATATATATATATTTGTATATATATATATATATTGGCCATGAACCTGGTCTTTCCAGATTCTGCCGTTTTTTTAAAAGAAAGAATTTTATGAAACCATCAGGCCATGGGAGGCCGACCTCCCCTTTTTATATGGCATGAGGCCACCAGGCCATTTATTGACCACTGGATTTCCAACTTAGCATGGCCATAAGCTTGGCCTCTCAATACCCCAATTTTATTAACCTATTGATATTGTTCTTTGTTGAAAACCAGGGACACAAAATGAGCCCACTAACAAGCGAGAAATATGGAGACAAGATCCAAAGCGCTATGGCCAAGAACGAAGAATACCACGATCATTTCTACGGGGGAGTTTCTACCGATCCGGGTAATAAAATTCTCGGTCCTTACTTTGATTCAATGCCGGATTCAATCTTTAAAATTTATATGAAGAACCCGGATATTACACCCCCATTCTTGAGAAGTCGCTTTTCTTGGTCCAATGTGTGGAGTATTGATAGGAAGATTTTAAATTGGCCTTATTGCCCGAAACCTAAGAATCTCGGTCCTAACCCCAAGAATGCCAAAATGGTGAGGAAGGGCACATGGGTAGATTGGTATAGGGCCCTTAAACCTTCATTAGGGAAAACATGGATAGATGTTGGGATTTATGATATACTTGAATTGTGTGCGGCTGGGAACTTCCCATGTGATCGGGCTCTCATAATAGCTGGGTTATGCTTTTGGTGCTCTTCAAGTAATTGCATGAAGCTTAGGTTTGGGATGATGACTCCCACTCTTCTAGATTTGGCCGCTATCGCTGGCCTAAGTCCTCATGGTCAAGAGTATTATGCAACCAAGCTCTCCAAAAATTGTGATAATACCGCTAAGAAGCATGCCCAATGGATTGAAGCCCACTTTAAAACGGATCCCTCTTCGACCAACGTTGTGGTTTCTTTAGAAGAACATGTAGCATTCCTTCATCTTTGGCTATGCAAATTCATACTTTGCTCAGGCTCCGGCTCAATTACTCATGATGCTCAACCACTTGCCGAAGCTTTGGCTAAGGGCGTGCGTATAGCTTTGGGGCCGGTTGTTTTAGCCAATCTCTATAGGAGTTTGAGGAAAATAGCAGAGCCACCCTCTTCTAATGTGAACATTTCTGGGCCCATCTGGCTATTTCAATTATGGCTCCAAGTTTACTTTCCTGAGTTGGGCCCATCCATTTCCGAGTTCCCACCCGACAAGGTCCTTGGGCGCTCATTGCTAGCCCTCCCCATTCCTAATCATACAGAAGGTGCGTGTTTTAGGGCTTTATATGAGTTCACTAGCCGTTCTCCGGCCCACTTTTCCACGTGCTTGAATAGGAGGTACCCGGATTATTTGACCATGACTATTGATGGTCCCTCGAGTCCAAATGATGAAGACCTCAGATATTCTCTTTGGAGCCAGATCTTGATCACCCGAGATCTCCACTATGGCCTCGCAATTACCAAAGGCAGCGCCTATCCTTATGGTTGTGAGCTTTACTTTCCAACAGCAGTGGCCCGTCAACTGGGGTTTACCCAAGCGATACCGGCCCCACCCCTTTCTCTAAACCTTTTTTCATCATGGAGGATGAACTTTAAAGAAGAAGATGTGGAATTTTTGGTGAGAAATGGTAAACATCTTAGCCACTTTGAGTGCCCAATTAGGGAACCTGATTTTAGCACTCTCCCTGCTTATGATGAATGGTGGGCGAAGGTGAGCAAAGATTGGTTTGCGAAGCCGGTTAAGGATCACGCTATCAAACTCTTTGGTGAATGCTCAACCGTTGTGGATTCCTCTAATCCCGCCAAAGGTACGACTTTTAAGTTTTCTTTCTTTTACATACTTTTCTATATATATGCGCATATATATATTTTCCTCACATTGCGTTTACTTGTTAGCCGTTGACGGATCATATTCTACTACATCGACTGACTCGGATTCCGGCCGTGGACGAAAACGCGCTCATTTGGCTTTGAGTAAGTGTCTCCCTTAACCACTTGAAATCACAACCTCTAAGCCATCACGTTGTACTCACTTACGAAGACTTGCAGGTGATTCCGAAGAACGAGGCAACACCATTCATCAAATTATAGCCCAACGGAGAGCCTTTAGAGAGAAAAGGAACAAGAATGCTCAGGAGTCCTCCAATCAAGACATACTCGGACCCGAAATGTATGGTTCCGGAGAGGTTAGCCTTGAGGATCCCAGTCATGAAGAACCCGACTTGGTTGGATCCGAGCTTGAAGAACATGACCGTAAGTCTCCCTCCTTCTCAAATGTCCCGAATCGACTCCACAAATGACGGAATGGAATTTCATGATGAATTGGAGTTCGCCGCTTCAAACTCCGTGTCGTCCATGATTCTCCATAATTCGGCTCAACAAGCCGCTAATGTAAGCAAGCTTCATTTTATCTTTATTGTTATTAAGTAAGCACAAACCCCTTACTTGTATCTTCTTGGTTGTAGTTGGAAGAAATTCACACTACTACTCCTCACCCTACTTCGATCGGGCCCGACAATCCCGCTTTGGTGGCTCTTTCTCAAGTAAGTCTTTCCATCCTCCAACAATGGATTATAAAAAAAAAAACTCTGCCTCCTTTGCTTACTTACTACCTTACTCATTTACTTTATACATCTATTTTTTGTAGCCATTGCAAGTGGCCCATTCTCTTATGTTTCCCCGCCTTAATGCTTTGATGGGGCTAGTAGCCCAAGCCGATTCGTCCACTCGTTCAGCCACCTCTTCAGTCTCGGTCACCAACGCATGTGACTCCGAGGTTGTGGACACAATCCGGGCCTTTCTAGAAGAAGAATACGATTGTCTAGCTGACACGAACAAGAGCTCTAAATTGAAGATGGCGGTTGAACAACTAATGGCCTCATTTCCAACTTCCAACTCCATTAAGGTTGCCAAAAATCTCCTTGATCAAGCGGAAGGCAAAGTGGGGCGCTATATTGAGGCCAAAACTAATTCCCAACAATTCCAAGAGCTCTCCCAACAAATTTCGGTGTTAAGGCAAATTTTGAGTGAGAAAGGTAAGCTTTGCATGGAGAAAGACCAAGAGATTAACGCCATTGGTGAAAAAATGAAAGAGCTCCAAAAGGAGTTTGAGGAGCTTGACTCCAAAAGGAAATCCCTAGTTGGTGAGATTGACCTCATTCTTCTTGAAACCACGCCTATGCAAAGCGAGCTCAAGACTAACTTGGAGAAGCTTGCTCCACTTCAACAAAAACTATCCCTCCACCAATCTTTGGTGGGCATGGGTGATAGTCTTTGGAACTATGTCAAGAACACACTTCGTCAATCCCTTCCTTTCTAGGTAGCTTAGTTCCTCACTACTCGGCCATATATGGCATATCTTTTGTATAAGTTAACTTTGCATTTTGTACAAGTTGGGTAGTCATGAACCGGTTGCCGGTCCATTTTGTAAAAATTGATCACTACGTCTCATGAATTTGAACCTATTATGTATTTGACTCAACCATGCCCGCGTTCACCTTTGGTCCGGCAAAGTCGGTCCCTAAAGGACCGCCTATCTTTGTTTATTATTTATTATTTCACTCTTATTAATTTTGAGATGACCCAACATGCTTAAAATGATCAAACGTCTTTGTACACTACCAATCATGTGACTTTGGGGCCAGCCCGAAATCTTCACGAATCTCCCCTCATCTCCCAAGCTGTCGGGTAATATTTCTTTAAATATCGACCATTAATAGGCAAATCATGGAGATGGCCATTTAAATTGCTCAATTGATAAGCCCCTTTCCCTAACACTCGATGAACTAGGAAAGGGCCTTCCCACGTTGGTGACCACTTGCCAAACCTTCGATCTTTGGTACCTACAGGTAGAATGGTTCTCCATACCAAGTCACCCTCCCCAAAACTCTTGGCCCTAGTCCTTTTGTCATAGGTCCTGGCCACTGCTTCCTTCTGAGCTTTCAACCTTTCCAAGGCATTAAGCCGAACTTCATCTAGCTCCTCAAGTTCTTGAGCCATGGCCTGAGTATAGTCGTCTTGACTTAATCCGGCTTGGCGTCCTACCCGTAATGATCGAACAGTCACTTCAAGTGGTAACACGGCATCATGACCATATGTCAAAGCGAACGGGGTAGTTCCCGTTGCGGACCTTCTAGAAGTCCGATATGCCCACAAAGAATCAGATAAAAGAGAATGCCATTCTCTAGGGTTATCCTTGATCATTTTTCCCAAGATCCCCTTCAATACTTTGTTGCTAGCCTCGGCTTGGCCATTAGATTGAGGATTATACGGTGTGGATGGGCAAAGCTTGATACCATAATTGGTAGCAAAGGCTCTCACATCCGCTCCTGTGAAAGGCTTCCCCTGATCTGTATTAATAGACTCGGGCAAGCCGAAACGGTGAATGATCATTTTTTCTATGAATTCCTTCACTTCCTCTTGACTAACCTTCTTCAGTGGAATAGCCTCAACCCACTTGGTAAAGAAATCAGTGGCCACAAGAATGTATTTGTGCCCTTTTGAGGATGGTGGGTTGATCTCTCCAATAACGTCCATAGCCCAACCCTTAAAAGGCCAAGCTTTTACAATAGGGTTCATCGGAACGGCTGGGACATGTTGAATCGGACCATGCTTCTGACATGATTGACAACCCTTTGCATACTCAATGCAATCTTTTAGTATAGTTGGCCAATAATACCCGTGTCTCCTCAGCAACCACCTCATGTTGTGTCCGCTCTGATGAGCACCACATAACCCTTCATGTACTTCGGCCATGGCCTTCATGTAGTCTTCTTTTCCCAAACATCTTAAAAGTAAGCCATCAAACCCAATCCGAAAAAGCTCATCATTTCTAATGACATAATTTCTGGCCATTTGTCGAATTGGGCGGCTAGAAGGACCATTTGGCCTCTTAAGGTACTCAATGATTTTATACCTCCAATCATCCAAATTGATCGTCAAAACCAACACTTCGGCTCGCATTCCCCTATTAAGAATGGAGGGCAAGGACCGTTTTTCAACCTTGAACATTCTTTCAGCCACATCGTCTGATAGTTGGACCCCAGATGCTAATTGAGCCATTGCATTGGCTTCTGTATTATGGTCCCTAGGTAGATGTTTAAGAGTGATTTCCTCAAACTCTCCCACGAGTCTTAGAGCAATTGCGAGGTAGGGCGCCAACGCCAAACTTGAGCATTGATATTCCCCGGATAGTTGTTTTAAAACCAACATTGAATCCCCTAGGACCAATACGTTGGTCACCTTAAGCTCTAATAAAATCTCAAGGCCGATGATCAAGGCCTCATACTCGGCTACATTGTTGGAACACTTGAAATCTAATTGGAAAGCATACCTAATTCTAAAACCTTCGGGGTTCTCAATGACAATTCCAGCTCCGGACATTTGATTTGTCCGTGATCCATCGAAATACAATCTCCAAGGAATCAAAGTGACCCGGTTGATTGCGAAGTTCTCCATATCTTCGATTTCAATGCTTGGGTGATTGGCCAAGAAGTCTGCCACAGCCTGACCCTTGATAGCTTGTTGGGGCACATAGCGAAAAGTGAATTCGGCTAAGGCCAAGGTCCATTTTCCAATTCAACCTGCGATAATGGGTCGGGAAAGCATATACTTGATTAAATCAGTTTTGGATATAACGTGGACCACAGAAGGTAGCATGTAGTGCCTTAGTTTGGTCGCTGTGAAGAATAACGCCAAACAAAGCTTTTCGATTGGAGAATAATTTTTTTCCGTAGCCGTTAACATTCGGCTCAAATAATACACAGCCTGCTCTTTCTTATCATCGTTGTCTTGAGCTAAAAGACTCCCAATGGAGCCTTCTGAAGCTGAAATATAGAGTTTGAGTGGTCGACCCCTTTTGGGTGGAATCAAAACTGGTGGTTTGATAAGGTACTCCTTAATAGAAGCAAAAGCCTTTTGGTGACATTCCTCCCATTTGAACTCTTCTTCTCCCTTCAACTTGAGCAAAGATGAGAATGGTTCAATTCTCCCAGACGAATTTGATATAAACCTTCTTAGAAAATTTATTCGGCCCAAAAGACTTTGTAATTGTTTTTTGTTCTTTGGAGGTGGTGCATCAATAATGGCCTTAGCCTTGTTTTTATCAATTTCAATCCCTCGTTGATGGACCAAGAAACCGAGAAAGTTTCCGGCTGAGACCCCAAAAGCACATTTTTTTGGATTCATCCTTAGTTGATGAGCCCGCATTCGTTCAAAGGCCATTTTAAGGTCATCTAAGTGACCTGGCCTAGACTCAGATTTGATGACTACATCATCAATATAGACTTCCAAATTTCGACCTATCATATCATGAAAAATAGAGTTCATGGCCCTTTGATATGTGGCCCCAGCATTTTTCAAGCCAAAAGGCATTACCACATACTCAAAGGTGCCAATAGCACCCGGGCATCGAAAGGCCGTTTTATGGACATCCTCTTCGGCTATGAAAATTTGATTGTAACCGGAATGTCCGTCCATGAATGATAAAATCTCATGCTTGGCTGCGCTATCTACAAGGAGGTCAGCCACGGGCATGGGATATTCATCTTTAGGAGTAGCAAAATTCAAATTACGAAAATCAACACAAACTCTTATTGCTCCACTCTTTTTCTTTACAGGTACAATATTTGATAGCCATTCCACATATCTAGCTGGCCTAATGAACTTGGCTTTAATAAGCCTCACAATTTCTTCTTTGACCTGCAACTCTACTTCTTTCGACATCCGGCGGGGCGGTTGCTTGAAAGGTTTGAAGTTCTCTATGATCGGAAGACGATGTTCAACCAAATCTCTATTGAGTCCAGGCATCTCCTCATAACTCCAAGCAAAGCAGTCCTTGTACTCTCTCAAAAGAACCTCCATCTTAACCTGGAGATCTGGATCCAACAGGCCACTGATGTAAATTGGCCTTGGGTCTTCGTATGTTCCCAAGTTGATCTCCAACAAAGGGTCTTGAACTTCGGCCTTAGAGTCATCCATCTTGGCCGGGGCTAGGTCCATTTCTTCAACCTCTAAGGCATCATCATTAGGACCTTCGTGTAGGAATTCCACCAAGTTGGTAGAAGAACCATGCTCAGCCGCTCTTTCGGCCCAATATCCATAAAGCCGTCTCAAAGTGTCTTCCACCGCAGCCCTCTTCTCTCCCTCTCTAGTTGTTGTATTCATTTAAAGGGAATATTTCAGCGAGAGTGGGGCGTTCACCGTCCGCTTGGGCATCGTGTGCCCCCAGGTCGATCAACTTCTGGGCCGAAACTCCAGTTGGTCGGCCGTTCCTGTCTGACCCCGTGAAAACAAGAGGTCCGATGTCCTCCACGTAGTACCTTGCTTCCACAGCGTTGGCAGAAGCCATAAATGGCCGTGAGTCGGCCTCAACTTTCTCAATAGTCCCATCCTCATGCCAAAACCAAAGAGCTTGATGCATAGATGAAGGTACACACATGCTCCCATGAATCCAATCTCGGCCTAGTAAGGCATTAAAATGGGATGTGGTCTCTACTACAAAGAAATCAGTCATTCTTATCTTCCCCCCAACTCTGACTTCGAGAGGAATGATGCCTTTGGTAACACTAGTATCTCCCACAAACCCACTAACGGTCGTCTCGGTCGGGATCAGCTCTTCCTGACCCTTCTTCAACCTTCGCATGACAGAAGCCGGAAGAATATTCACGGTTGCCCCCGTATCTACCTGCACCTTGCTAATTGGAATCCCATCAAAGTGGGCACACACATACAATGGTTTGAGATGAGATGACATCCACTTTGTTGGCATGTCGAAGCAAATCTTCTCTGGTCGTTTTAATCTAGACTGGGGAGTAGCTCCCAAACTAAGGTCTAGATCATCTTCAGCCATCTTTGGCTCCTCAATTTGCAACCTAGACTCCTCTTCTGAAAAGACATCGCCTTCCATGCTATTAGCTTGGCCTGGGCGGGCCTCAAAGAACTCAGGTAAGGTGACTACATTTATGTTTGCGTTGTCAATAGACCCAAATTGGATTTTTCGAGCTGCTGCCGTCTTCCAAGTTTTCTCAGCCTCGACCAAACTAACTTTGGGTTGGTCTTCTTCACCTGTTTCAACCAGCTCTTCATCTGGCAAATCCTCAACGTACTCATCCTCGCCATAATCCTCCTCATCACCGTACATATCATCATCTTCCCCCAAGTTCCCATCTTTGCTCTCTTCAACAATGGTCGTGGGTTTAGCCTCATTTTCAATAGATGTGGTTCCTATCGGGTAAACTTGTTCTTCAATAGTAGGCTTGACCTCTGTTTCTACTATGGCTGGGTCCTTGACCACGACTTGACTTTCTATTTCAACCTCGTCTTGACTATGTTTCTCAATCATGACTTGGTCTCTTTCTTGGACCACTAACTGGTCCTCTTTTTCGACCATGATTTGATCTTCGACCATCATCTGGTCCTCTTTTCTAACCATGACCTGATTTTCATCTATCTTTACTTTCTTTGGCCTTGACTCACACGGGTGTGGTTTGACCCTAGAATGATCCAACTCCACCTGTGGTATCGAATGACTGCCCCCGGCTCTCGCATTCTCGGCCTCAAAAGCACCTGTGAGATGAGACTCCAACTCAAGAATTGGCTCTTTTGGAACAGAAACTATAACTTTGCCAGCTGCCCATTATCTCTGTACCTTAACATCTTCCCCCACTGCAGCCCCCAAGTTGGCCACAGCCACTGCCTTGGTTAGCTTGAGCTCTTCAACCTTCAATTGTTCTCTGATAGCAGCAATTCTTTTCAATTGAGCCTCACGCTCTGATGCCCATCTTTCTTCACTCTTGCATGCAGATGCATATTGCCTTTGGGCCTTTCTTATTTGAGTCCTGGACATTGGTTCTGGTGGTAGTCCATGCCCCCTACTCCTGAACCATTGCCCCTCCTTGGTGTTTGGAACCCTAAAGGTGGAAATATTTTCATTGGGTCGAGGCCTTTCCACATAGGCCACTTCTCTATTCTTGCCTTCCCCAACCGTGACCCATAAGCTTTTTTCGTTCCTCGACCAGTTTCGATATGGGTCTTCTGAGTAATCCTCGTACTTTAGTTGTGGCGGGCGACTTTTTCGAAGCTGGACCTGAGGATATTCGTTCCTGCTACGATGTTCCCCGAATGGCCGCTTGTTCGGCCGAAGATTAGTCCTACCCTTCGGACTATGTGGGCCGTAGTATTCGGCCGGAATAACAACATTGTTATTAGGAAGAGTTTTGGGTTTTCCCATTTGGACCCTCTCTATCTTCGGCTGCTCAGCCGTTGCCTTGACTTCCACTTCCACCTCCACTTTGGGATCTACCTTTGGCTTTTCCACTTTAGCCACTTCCAGCATGACCTCACAATGGCATCGGCCACACAATACAATGGCCTTCGGATTCTCTTCCTCAGTGGGCCTGGGAAGCCTAGCCTCTGGTGGTACTGGACCTGGATCCACCTTCCCTTTTTGTTTGTTTTTTGGATCCTCAATGATTTGCCTGGCTCTCCTTTCTTCAGCTGCCTTGCTTGAACCCCCAAGGTCCAATCTAAGGCGGGGTCGGTCTTGCCTTGAAAAATTAGCATTCACCATATTGGCCTAAACCGAAGGAAATGGATTCTTGTCAACACCCATAGCTGGCTTATCCGGAAACTTGAGAATTTTTCGGTCGATGAGGCCCTGCAAAGCATTCCGAAAAACAACGCAATTGTTAGTCCCATGTTTCCATGTGTTATGCCATTTACAATAAGACTTATTTTTAAGTTCATCAACTGGAGGTATATCATGACCATTAGGCAATCTGATTATTTTTTTTTTTAACAATTGGTCAAAAATTAGTTCGGCTTTTGATATGTCAAAGGTGTAAATCTTGGTCCCAATCCCCTTTTGGACATTCCCATTAAACTTAGTGACCTGGACCGTTGACGGTTGTTGGTCTTTGGAGGGTTTGGTCAAGGCTTGACTCACATAAGGACCATTTACTACAATCTCAGCCAAATTCACACCAGCCTGATCCTCATCATACTCGATGTATGGTTCTTCATCCTCGCCCATTTCTTCTGGTTCCTCTATTTCCACTGCATGAACAGCCGTAGTTCGGGATGCTGAAGTCTTGGGCGACTCTCTATAGAAAGTTGGCCGAGAAGTCGGCCAATTCTTTTGTTGCTCCTCTTTGAGTAGGGCTTCATATCGGTCCACCCGAAAGAGGAGATCGTAAGTGTCCCTAAAGTCCATTCCTTCAAACTTCTTTCTTAAGTCAAGTGAGAGCCCTCCTTGGGCCATTTTCACGAACTCATGCTCAGGCATGTTCACTTTGCACTTTGTCCGAGCCACCTTAAACCTAGCCAAAAATTCTTGAGCGGATTCGCTATATGTTTGCTTCATCTTAGCTAGGTCAGCCATAGAGACCTCTGGCTCAGGTCGATAAAATTGCTCATGGAAGAGTCGCTCCATAGTTTGCCAATTCGGGACGGAATTTTGAGGCAAATTCAAATACCAACTAAAAGCTACATCTGTTAACGTACTTGGAAATAATCTCAATTTCAAACCATCTCGATGTGCAATCTCTGCACATTTAGCCGTGAATCGGCCAATGTGTTCCACTGTCGATTGATTTCCAAGCCCAGAAAAAAGCATGAAGTCCGGTTGCTTGAACCCTCTTGGGAATTCCTCTTGGTCGAAATGCTCTGGGTATGGCCTATTATATGTAGGCCTGGTCGTTCTCTGGGCCATCGGTACCATTTCTCGAATTAATTGCTCGATCGCCCCTCTATCAAATACTTGATTATTCAATGGTTGACCTAACCTGTTGTTGTTGTTGTTGTTGTTGAACCCAAGGTTGTTCCCCCCGTTAAGACTAACAAATTGGTTTATGTGAGGGCCACCAAAGTTACCCCCTATTCCTTGGTTGGCGTGAGGTCTGAACTGGTTAGGTGGTTGAAAACCCCGAAATGGGTCCAAACCAACGAAGGCATTATTGGTTGGGTGCTGATGATCCTGACCCAACGGATTATTGTTGGCATGGGGTTGGTTTGGCGGGTTTAATCCACCATTCACTTGGTTGCCCCCATGACCATCTATTCCCAATCCCTGGCCATTGATGGCTTGTCCGGCTGGGTTTCCATTGAGACCAAGTTGTTGGCCCAACATATTCACCACATGAGCTCCAGATCGATCAATCCTATCGTTCATTTGAGTCCGAATATCCTGACCTTGATTGTAGATTGCTTGGGTCAAGGTTTGTGACATAGCTTCGATCGAATAGATCAAACGGTTGATATCAAGAGCAGAGGCCGGGGTTGCTTGCACTACGGGGCCATTATCTTGTATGGTTTCAATAGTAACAGCCTCAGTAGTGACGACCGGTACCTGGGTGCCATGTCCTTGGCTCTGGCCAACTGGAGTGGCCGCGACATTAGTAGTTTGAGTATTCATTGGGGCTGAACCAGCCATTTGATGGCTTTGTTTCTTCTGTCTTGGATTTTGACAAGCTGGGGTCGCCTGTACTACTTGGTCTCGATTTGGATGAGCCCTTGTATTAGCGACCATGCACAATCAAAGCCTAGTGGTCCCACTGGGCGTGCCAAAAAATGTTTCCCTCTTTTCGGTCGGGTTGGACCGAGAGAAGGATCTTTTGGTCCTTCTTCTGATCTGGTGCGGGGCGTGCCACCAACCGAGCCAAAAATTGGCGGGGTTGGAAATAAATCGAAATGTTGCGCTCGAGCCTGACTTCTAACCAAGTGACTGAGTGACCAAGCAAGGAACCTTTTCTTGGTCCGGGTCCGATCACTACCTCGAATTCAAGGCTGGTTAGGCTTTGGATCTTTATTTTTAAGTTTTTTAGGGTTTATATGATATAATAAATGAACGTAAATATGCAAGATAATTAAAGTGCGAGAAAGTAAATGACGAGTAATTAAATAAGTGAAATAAGAACGAGAACAAAAATTAAACCAATGAAAACGATTAAAACAAATAACGTTGATTAAAACTAGAATCAAAATAACAAACGTAATTGAAAAAGTACTTGAAGCTTGGCCCGAAAATAAACTTACAATTAAAAGTGCTCGAAAGGACGCGATGGAAAAACGGAAAGTAATTGCGAACTTTAAAACCTATGCTAGAGAGAATGAAAAGTGCAGTGTATGAAGAAGTCTTGTGTGTTTTTTGCTTGTCCTTTTCTTCTTCTTGTATTGAGGGGTATAGGGCAAACCCGACCCCCATTCACTCCTCCTTCACTGCTACACTCAAATTTCCTTATTGAGCCTCCTTGATTTATGGGATTGGAATCATACAATATATGATTTGATTGTGATTCCTTCTGTTTCGGAATTCGAGAAAGGCTGACTTTTGATTATGGATTTATCACGTGACCTTGATTCAATTTCCATTCATTAAACTTGGACATTTAAGCCTTGGTCCATTTTTGGGTAGGAAAATCACATTTGTGTGCTACCAAATTTGGTTTTGGAGATTATCACCTTTGAATAATGTTGGGAGTTCTTCATATATGAGCTCGTATATAGTAAATATTGGGTCCTCATCCAAGGTCGTCCTCGGCCCAAATAATACGACAACCAAAACTATATCCAATCCCCGAGTTGGTCTAGCAAGCTTGCCATGCCAAACTCATATTACGGAGTTGGTCTCAAAGATGGACCAATGAGAGTTGGTCCCCCGAAGATGGACCCAGTGAGTTGGTCCCAAGATGGACCAATGAGGTTGGTGCAAAGATGGACCAATGAGAGTTGGTCCCCGAATGGACCAACAAAAAGTTGGCCACCAAGAGTTCTGAATGAGACCGGATCGGTAACCCCGATCGTATTAGTCTCGAAGTGTTTGATCTTGACAAAATTTGGAGCGGCCCAAACATTGCCCCTCGGTTGTCAGGCCTTGTACAAGGGTGGACAATCGTTCTGATCATTCGCGTGAAGCAGTGCACTAAACCCTTCCCTTTTATAGAGTCGAAAGGCCATGGTCATGTATTGTCAATACATCTTAAGGCCAATCATAGGAATATATACATATATATATATATATATATATATTTTTTTTTTATAAAAAAAAAAAAAAAAAAAAAAGCGAATTCAAAAGATTCCTCTTTCACCATTTTCTACCTACCACCATTTTTACCACAAAAATTTATCTTCCCCCTCACTTCATCTTCTTCCTCAAACTTCATCTTCTTCCCTTTATTTACCACCATTTCCAACCTTCCATTTCTTTAATTCACTCAAATTGAATTCTCAGCCATCCATTTCCATAAATCTGTCTCCTCACCATGTTTACTAAAAAATGGTGGATTTTCTTCTCAATCTTCTCTCCATCTAAGCCCCAACTTCTCAAGAGAATAGACCTCCATTGTTGGAAGCTCCACACCATTTGATCTCCTTCGAATTTACCCATTCAGCTCTACACTCAAGGTAAGTGAGAATACTTTTCCCTCGATTTTGTTGGATGTGAATTTATTGTTATAAATTTAAACTTGGAATAAACATATATATATATATATTTGTATATATATATATATGTATACCTAAATCACTCCCTTCATGTGCTATGGATTTTTGGCTTTTGAAAATTTTTATTTATTTATTTATTCGGCTACAGGCCATGGGATTAATTGTGGCCATGAACCTGGTCTTTCCAGATTCTGCCGTTTTTTTTTTTTTTTTTTTTTTAATGTCATGGAGCTTACCATGTGGCCCATATGGGCAGGACCAATCACATTTATCTCCAATTCCGAGATGGAATCCATCCTCACGCCTCGACCCAAGAAACTTGCTTAACTTAGCTAAGTGTGACCTCCTTCCTTTGACCACTCTTGTTACATGGTGACTATTAGGTCTTATTGATTTTGGGTCCGTCTGGGAAGTGTCTCTTGGGATGCTTGTGACTACGGCCTTCCTCCTGGGTCCTAATGCTAACATGACCAACCTTGTTTCTAGTGCTAGACCAAACATGGCCATGGTAAACCTTTCCAACATCAGTTGTGTCCAACCATAATTTCTTCAATCATTCTTGAAGTTGGCCGGAGTAAGCTCACAATAATTCCTAACTTTTTTTTTTTTTTTTTGTTTTTAGGCACAATGCTCCACTTCTCGAATGTCCCCGAATCGACTCCACAAATGACGGAATGGAATTTCATGATGAATTGGAGTTCGCGGCTTCAAACTCCGTCGTCCATGATTCTCCATATTCGGCTCAACAAACCGCTAAGTAACAAGCTTCATTTTTATCTTTATTGTTATTAAGTAAGCACAAACCCACTACTTGTATCTTCTTGGTTGTAGTTGGAAGAAATTCACACTACTACTCCTCACCCTACTTCGATGGGCCGAGCAATCCGCTTTGGTGACTCTTTCTCAAGTAAGTCTTTCCATCCTCAACAATGGATTATAAAAAAACTACGCCTCCTTTCAGCACTTTACTACCTTACTCATTTACTTTATACATCTATTTTTGTAGCCATTGCAAGTGGCCCATTCTCTTATGTTTTCCCGCCTTAATGCTTTGATGGGGCTAGTAGCCCAAGCCGATTACGTCCACTCGTTGACCACCTCCTCGGTCTCGGTCACCAATGCATGTGACTCAGGGTTGTGGACTGGTCGGAACCTTCCTAGAAGAAGAATCGGTGGTCTCATTGACCTTAGAACAAGAGCTCTAAATTGAAGATGGCGGTTGAACAACTAATGGCCTCATTCCCAACTTCCAACTCCATTAAGGTTGCCAAAAATCTCCTTGATCAGCGGAAGGCAAAGTGGGGCGTTATATTAGGGCCAAAACTAATTACAACAATTCCAAGGAGCTCTCCCAACAAATTTCGGTGTTAAGGCAAATTTTGAGTGAGAAAGGTAAACTTTGCATGGAAGACCAAGAGATTAACGCCATTGGTGAAAAAATGAAGAGCTCCAAAGGAGTTTGGGAGCTTGACTCCAAAGGAAATCCCTAGTTGGTAGAGATTCAGTATCATTCTTCTTGAAACCACGCCTATGCAAAAGCGAGCTCAAGACTAACTTGGAGAAGCTTGCTCCACTTCAGCAAAACTATCCCTCCACCAATCTTTGGTGGGCATAGATAGATAGTCTTTGGAACTTCTCAAGAACACACTTCGTCAATCCCTTCCTTTTTAGGTAGCTTAGTTCCTCACTACTGACCATATATGGCCTATCACTGTATAAGTTAACTTTTGCATTTGTACAAGTTGTGTAGTCATGAGCAGGTTCTTAGGTCCATTTTGTAAATTGATCACTACGTCTCATGAATTTGAACCTATTATGCTTATTCGATTCAACCACGCGTTCACCTTTGGTCAGGCAAAGTCGGTCCCTAAAGGACCGCTATCTTTGTTTATTATTTATTATTTCACTCTTATTAATTTTGAGATGACCCAACATGCTTAAAATGATCAAAACGTCTTTGTACTACCAATCATGTGACTTTGGGGACGGCCCGAAATCTTCTGAGAATCTCCCCTCATCTCCCAAGGCGTCGGATAATATTTCTTTAAATATCGACCATTAATGAGCAAATCATGGAGATGGCCATTTAAATTGCTCAATCGATAAGCTCCTTTCCCCAACACTCGATGAACTAGGAAAGGGCCTTCCCGCGTTGGTGACCACTTGCCAAACCTTCGATCTTTGGTACCTACGGGTAGAATGGTTCTCCATACCAAGTCACCCCTCCCAAAACTCTTGGCCCCTAGTCCTTTGTCATAGGTCTGACCCTTTGCTCCTTCTGAGCTTTCAACCTTTCCAAGGCATTAAGCCGAACTTCATCTAGCTCCTCAAGTTCTTGAGCCATGGTCTGAGTATAGTCGTCTTGACTTAATCCGGCTTGGTGTCCTACCCGTAATGATCGAACAGTCACTTCAAGTGGTAACACGGCATCATGACCATATGTCAAAGCAAATGGGGTAGTTCCCGTTGCGGACCTTCTAGAAGTCCGATATGCCCACAAAGAATCAGATAAAAGAGAATGCCATTCTCTAGGGTTATCCTTGATCATTTTTCCCAAGATCCCCTTCAATACTTTGTTGCTAGCCTCGGCTTGGCCATTAGATTGAGGATTATACGGTGTGGATGGGCAAAGCTTGATACCATAATTGGTAGCAAAGGCTCTCACATCCGCTCCTGTGAAAGGCTTCCCCTGATCTGTATTAATAGACTCGGGCAAGCCGAAACGATGAATGATCATTTTTTCTATAAATTCCTTCACTTCCTCTTGACTAACCTTCTTGAGTGGAATAGCCTCAACCACTTGGTAAAGAAATCAGTGGCCACAAGAATGTATTTGCCCTTTGAGGATGGTGGGTTGATCTCTCCAATAACGCCCATAGCCTAACCCTTAAAAAGGCCAAGCTTTACAATAGGTTCATCGGAACGGCTGGGACATGCTTGAATCGGACCATGCTTCTGACATGATTGACAACCTGTATACTCAATGCAATCTTTAGTATAGTTGGCCAATAATACCCGTGTCTCCTCGCAACCACCTCATGTTGTGTCCGCTTCCGATGAGCACCACATAACTCATGTGGTCACTTCCTCGGCCATGGCCTTATGTAGTCTTCTTTTCCCAAACATCTTAAAAGCAAGCCATCAAACCCAATCCGAAAAAGCTCATCATTTCTAATGACATAATTTCTGGCCATTTGTCGAATTGGGCGGCTAGAAGGACCATTTGGCCTCTTAAGGTACTCGATGATTTTATACCTCCAATCATCCAAATTGATCGTCAAAACCAACACTTCGGCTCGCATTCCCCTATTAAGAATGGAGGGCAAGGACCGTTTTTCAACCTTGAACATTCTTTCAGCCACGTCGTCTGATAGTTGGACCCCAGATGCTAATTGAGCCATTGCATTGGCTTCCGTATTATGGTCCCTAGGTAGATGTTTGAGAGTGATTTCCTCAAACTCTCCCACGAGTCTTAGAGCAATTGCGAGGTAGGGCGCCAACGCCAAACTTGAGCATTGATATTCCCCGGATAGTTGTTTTAAAACCAACATTGAATCCCCTAGGACCACTACGTTGGTCACCTTAAGCTCTAATAAAATCTCAAGGCCGATGATCAAGGCCTCATACTCAGCTACATTGTTGGAACACTTGAAATCTAATTGAAAAGCATACCTAATTCTAAAACCTTCGGGGTTCTCAATGACAATTCCAGCTCCGGACATTTGATTTGTCCGTGATCCATCGAAATACAATCTCCAAGGAATCAAAGTGACCCGGTTGATTGAGAAGTTCTCCATATCTTCGATTTCAATGCTTGGGTGATTGGCCAAGAAGTCTGCCACAGCCTGACCCTTGATAGCTTGCTGGGGCACATAGCGAAAAGTGAATTCGGCTAAGGCCAAGGTCCATTTTCCAATTCGACCTGTGATAATGGGTCGGGAAAGCATATACTTGATTAAATCAGTTTTGGATATAATGTGGACCACAGAAGGTAGCATGTAGTGCCTTAGTTTGGTCGCTGTGAAGAATAACGCCAAACAAAGCTTTTCGATTGGAGAATAATTTTTTTCCGTAGCCGTTAACATTCGGCTCAAATAATACACAGCCTGCTCTTTCTTATCATCGTTGTCTTGAGCTAAAAGACTCCCAATGGAGCCTTCTGAAGCTGAAATATAGAGTTTGAGTGGTCGACCCCTTTTGGGTGGAATCAAAACTGGTGGTTTGATAAGGTACTCCTTAATAGAAGCAAAAGCCTTTTGGTGACATTCCTCCCATTTGAACTCTTCTTCTCCCTTCAACTTGAGCAAAGATGAGAATGGTTCAATTCTCCCAGACGAATTTGATATAAACCTTCTTAGAAAATTTATTCGGCCCAAAAGACTTTGTAATTGTTTTTTGTTCTTTGGAGGTGGTGCATCAATAATGGCCTTAGCCTTGTTTTTATCAATTTCAATCCCTCGTTGATGGACCAAGAAACCGAGAAAGTTTCCGGCTGAGACCCCAAAAGCACATTTTTTTGGATTCATCCTTAGTTGATGAGCCCGCATTCGTTCAAAGGCCATTTTAAGGTCATCTAAGTGACCTGGCCTAGACTCAGATTTGATGACTACATCATCAATATAGACTTCCAAATTTCGACCTATCATATCATGAAAAATAGAGTTCATGGCCCTTTGATATGTGGCCCCAGCATTTTTCAAGCCAAAAGGCATTACCACATACTCAAAGGTGCCAATAGCACCCGGGCATCGAAAGGCCGTTTTATGGACATCCTCTTCGGCTATGAAAATTTGATTGTAACCGGAATGTCCGTCCATGAATGATAAAATCTCATGCTTGGCTGCGCTATCTACAAGGAGGTCAGCCACGGGCATGGGATATTCATCTTTAGGAGTAGCAAAATTCAAATTACGAAAATCAACACAAACTCTTATTGCTCCACTCTTTTTCTTTACAGGTACAATATTTGATAACCATTCCACATATCTAGCTGGCCTAATGAACTTGGCTTTAATAAGCCTCACAATTTCTTCTTTGACCTGCAACTCTACTTCTTTCGACATCCGGCGGGGCGGTTGCTTGAAAGGTTTGAAGTTCTCTATGATCGGAAGACGATGTTCAACCAAATCTCTATTGAGTCCAGGCATCTCCTCATAACTCCAAGCAAAGCAGTCCTTGTATTCTCTCAAAAGAACCTCCATCTTAACCTGGAGATCTGGATCCAACAGGCCACTGATGTAAATTGGCCTTGGGTCTTCGTCTGTTCCCAAGTTGATCTCCAACAAAGGGTCTTGAACTTCGGCCTTAGAGTCATCCATCTTGGCCGGGGCTAGGTCCATTTCTTCAACCTCTAAGGCATCATCATTAGGACCTTCGTGTAGGAATTCCACCAAGTTGGTAGAAGAACCATGCTCAGCCGCTCTTTCGGCCCAATATCCATAAAGCCGTCTCAAAGTGTTTTCCACCGCGGCCCTCTTCTCTCCCTCTCTAGTTGTTGTATTCATTTAAAGGGAATATTTCAGCGAGAGTTGGGCGTTCACCGTCCGCTTGGGCATCGTGTGCCCCCAGGTCGATCAACTTCTGGGCCGAAACTCCAGTTGGTCGGCCGTTCCTGTCTGACCCCGTGAAAACAAGAGGTCCGATGTCCTCCACGTAGTACCTTGCTTCCACAGCGTTGGCAGAAGCCATAAATGGCCGTGAGTCAGCCTCAACTTTCTCAATAGTCCCATCCTCATGCCAAAACCAAAGAGCTTGATGCATAGATGAAGGTACACACATGCTCCCATGAATCCAATCTCGGCCTAGTAAGGCATTAAAATGGGCTGTGGTCTCTACTACAAAGAAAGCAGTCATTCTTATCTTCCCCCCAACTCTGACTTCGAGAGGAATGATGCCTTTGGTAACACTAGTATCTCCCACAAACCCACTAACGGTCGTCTCGGTCGGGATCAGCTCTTCCTGACCCTTCTTCAACCTTCGCATGACAGAAACCGGAAGAATATTCACGGTTGCCCCCGTGTCTACCTGCACCTTGCTAATTGGAATCCCATCAAAGTGGGCACACACATACAATGGTTTGAGATGAGATGACATCCACTTTGTTGGCATGTCGAAGCAAATCTTCTCTGGTCGTTTTAATCTAGACTGGGGAGTAGCTCCCAAACTAAGGTCTAGATCATCTTCAGCCATCTTTGGCTCCTCAATTTGCAACCTAGACTCCTCTTCTGAAAAGACATCGCCTTCCATGCTATTAGCTTGGCCTGGGCGGGCCTCAAAGAACTCAGGTAAGGTGACTACATTTATGTTTGCGTTGTCAATAGACCCAAATTGGATTTTTCGAGCTGCTGCCGTCTTCCAAGTTTTCTCAGCCTCGACCAAACTAACTTTGGGTTGGTCTTCTTCACCTGTTTCAATCAGCTCTTCATCTGGCAAGTCCTCAACGTACTCATCCTCGCCATAATCCTCCTCATCACCATACATATCATCATCTTCCCCCAAGTTCCCATCTTTGCTCTCTTCCACAATGGTCGTGGGTTTAGCCTCATTTTCAATAGATGTGGTTCCTATCGGGTAAACTTGTTCTTCAATAGTAGGCTTGACCTCTGTTTCTACTATGGCTGGGTCCTTGACCACGACTTGACTTTCTATTTCAACCTCGTCTTGACTATGTTTCTCAATCATGACTTGGTCTCTTTCTTGGACCACTAACTGGTCCTCTTTTTCGACCATGATTTGATCTTCGACCATCATCTGGTCCTCTTTTCTAACCATGACCTGATTTTCATCTATCTTTACTTTCTTTGGCCTTGACTCACACGGGTGTGGTTTGACCCTAGAATGATCCAACTCCACCTGTGGTATCGAATGACTGCCCCCGGCTCTCGCATTCTCGGCCTCAAAAGCACCTGTGAGATGAGACTCCAACTCAAGAATTGGCTCTTTTGGAACAGAAACTATAACTTTGCCAGCTGCCCATTTTCTCTGTACCTTAACATCTTCCCCCACTGCAGCCCCCAAGTTGGCCACAGCCACTGCCTTGGTTAGCTTGAGCTCTTCAACCTTCAATTGTTCTCTGATAGCAGCAATTCTTTTCAATTGAGCCTCACGCTCTGATGCCCATCTTTCTTCACTCTTGCATGCAGATGCATATTGCCTTTGGGCCTTCCGGATTTGAGTCCTGGACATTGGTTCTGGTGGTAGTCCATGCCCCCTACTCCTGAACCATTGCCCCTCCTTGGTGTTTGGAACCCTAAAGGTGGAAATATTTTCATTGGGTCGAGGCCTTTCCACATAGGCCACTTCTCTATTCCTGCCTTCCCCAACCGTGACCCATAAGCTTTTTTCGTTCCTCGACCAGTTTCGATATGGGTCTTCTGAGTAATCCTCGTACTTTAGTTGTGGCGGGCGACTTTTTCGAAGCTGGACCCGAGGATATTCGTTCCTGCTACGATATTCCCCGAATGGCCGCTTGTTCGGCCGAAGATTAGTCCTACCCTTCGGACTATGTGGGCCGTAGTATTCGGCCGGAATAACAACATTGTTATTAGGAAGACTTTTGGGTTTTCCCATTTGGACCCTCTCTATCTTCGGCTGCTCAGCCGTTGCCTTGACTTCCACTTCCACCTCCACTTTGGGATCTACCTTTGGCTTTTCCACTTTAGCCACTTCCAGCATGACCTCACAATGACATCGGCCACACAATACAATGGCCTTCGGATTCTCTTCCTCAGTGGGCCTGGTAAGCCTAGCCTCTGGTGGTACTGGACCTGGATCCACCTTCCCTTTTTGTTTGTTTTTTGGATCCTCAATGATTTGCCTGGCTCTCCTTTCTTCAGCTGCCTTGCCTGAACCCCCAAGGTCCAATCTAGGGCGGGGTCGGTCTTGCCTTGAAAAATTGGCATTCACCATATTGGCCTGAACCGAAGGAAATGGATTCTTGTCAACACCCATAGCTGGCTTATCCGGAAATTTGAGAATTTTTCGGTCGATGAGGCCCTGCAAAGCATTCCGAAAAACAACGCAATTGTTAGTCCCATGTTTCCATGTGTTATGCCATTTACAATAAGACTTATTTTTAAGTTCATCAACCGGGGGTATATCATGACCATTAGGCAATCTGATTATTTTTTCTTTTAACAATTGGTCAAAAATTAGTTCGGCTTTTGATATGTCAAAGGTGTAAATCTTGGTCCCAATCCCCTTTTGAACATTCCCATTAAACTTAGTGACCTGGACCGTTGACGGTTGTTGGTCTTTGGAGGGTTTGGTCAAGGCTTGACACACATAAGGACCATTTACTACAATCTCAGCCAAATTCACACCAGCCTGATCCTCATCATACTCGATGTATGGTTCTTCATCTTCGCCCATTTCTTCTGGTTCCTCTATTTCCACTGCATGAACAGCCGTAGTTCGGGACGCTGAAGTCTTGGGCGACTCTCTATAGAAAGTTGGCCGAGAAGTCGGCCGATTCTTTTGTTGCTCCTCTTTGAGTAGGGCTTCATATCGGTCCACCCGAAAGAGGAGATCGTAGGTGTCCCTAAAGTCCATTCCTTCAAACTTCTTTCTTAAGTCAAGTGAGAGCCCTCCTTGGGCCATTTTCACGAACTCATGCTCAGGCATGTTCACTTTGCACTTTGTCCGAGCCACCTTAAACCTAGCCAAAAATTCTTGAGCGGATTCGCTATATGTTTGCTTCATCTTAGCTAGGTCAGCCATAGAGACCTCTGGCTCAGGTCGATAAAATTGCTCATGGAAGAGTCGCTCCATAGTTTGCCAATTCGGGACAGAATTTTGAGGCAAATTCAAATACCAACTAAAAGCTACATCTGTTAACGTACTTGGAAATAATCTCAATTTCAAACCATCTCGATGTGCAATCTCTGCACATTTAGCCGTGAATCGGCCAATGTGTTCCACTGTCGATTGATTTCCAAGCCCAGAAAAAAGCATGAAGTCCGGTTGCTTGAACCCTCTTGGGAATTCCTCTTGGTCGAAATGCTCTGGGTATGGCCTATTATATGTAGGCCTGGTCGTTCTCTGGGCCATCGGTACCATTTCTCGAATTAATTGCTCGATCGCCCCTCTATCAAATACTTGATTATTCAATGGTTGACCTAACCCGTTGTTGTTGTTGTTGAACCCAAGGTTGTTCCCCCCGTTAAGACCAACAAATTGGTTTATGTGAGGGCCACCAAAGTTACCCCCTATTCCTTGGTTGGCTTGAGGTCTGAATTGGTTAGGTGGTTGAAGACCCCGAAATGGGTCCAAACCAACGAAGGCATTATTGGTTGGGTGCTGATGATCCCGACCCAACGGATTATTGTTGGCATGGGGTTGGTTTGGCGGGTTTAATCCACCATTCACTTGGTTGCCCCCATGACCATCTATTCCCAATCCCTGGCCATTGATGGCTTGTCCAGCTGGGTTTCCATTGAGACCAAGTTGTTGGCCCAACATATTCACCACATGAGCTCCAGATCGATCAATCCTATCGTTCATTTGAGTCCGAATATCCTGACCTTGATTGTAAATTGCTTGGGTCAAGGTTTGTGACATAGCTTCGATCGAATAGATCAAACGGTTGATATCAAGAGCAGAGGCCGGGGTTGCTTGCACTACGGGGCCATTATCTTGTATGGTTTCAATAGTAACAGCCTCAGTAGTGACGACCGGTACCTAGGTGCCATGTCCTTGGCTCTGGCCAACTGGAGTGGCCGCGACATTAGTAGTTTGAGTATTCATTGGGGCTGAACCAGCCATTTGATGGCTTTGTTTCTTCTGTCTTGGATTTTGACAAGCTGGGGTCGCCTGTACTACTTGGTCTCGATTTGGATGAGCCCTTGTATTAGCGACCATGCACAATCAAAGCCTAGTGGTCCCACCGGGCGTGCCAAAAATGTTTCCCTCTTTTCGGTCGGGTTGGACCGAGAGAAGGATCTTTTGGTCCTTCTTCTGATCTGGTGCGGGGCGTGCCACCAACCAAGCCAAAGATTGGCGGGGTTGGAAATAAATCGAAATGTTGCGCTCGAGCCTGACTTCTAACCAAGTGACTGAGTGACCAAGCAAGGAACCTTTTCTTGGTCCGGGTTCGATCACTACCTCGAATTCAAGGCTGGTTAGGCTTTGGATCTTTATTTTTAGGTTTTTAGGGTTTATATGATATAATAAATGAACGTAAATATGCAAGATAATTAAAGTGCGAGAAAGTAAATGACGAGTAATTAAAGATAAGTGAAATAAGAACAAAGAACAGAATTAAACCAATGAAAAACGATTAAAACAAATAACGTTGATTAAAACTAGAATCCAAAATAACAACGTAATTGAAAAAGTACTTGAAGAAACGACTGAAAATAAACTTACAATTAAAAGTGCTCGAAAGGACGATGAACGGAAAGTAAATTGCTAGAACTTTAAAACCTATGCTAGGGAATGAAAAGTGCAGAGTAATATGAAGAAGTCTTGTGTGTTTTTGCTTGTCCTTTTCTTCTTCTTGTATTCAGGAATTTATAGGGCAAACCACGACCCCCATTCACTCCTCCTTCTGCTACCTCCAAATTTCCTTATTGAGCCTCCTTGATTTATGGGATTGGAATCATACAATATATGATTTGATTGTGATTCCTTCCTGTTTCGGGTCGAGAAAGGCTGACTTTTGATTATGGATTTATCACGTGACCTTGATTCAGCTTTCCATGCATTAAACTTGGACATTTAAGCCTTGGTCCATTTTTGGGTAGGAAAATCCTATTGTGTGCTACCAAATTTGGTTTTGGAGATTATCACCTTTGAATAATGTTGGGAGTTCTTCCATGCTAAAACGAGCTCGACTATAATGAATATTGGGTCCTCATTATCCAAGGTCGTCCTCGGCCCAAATAATCTGAGCAACCAAAACTATATCAATCCTGAGTTGGTCTAGCAAGCTTGCCATGCCAAACTCATATTACGGGTTGGTCTCAAGAAAAAGATTGACCAACAAGAGTTGGTCCCAAAAAGATAGACCAATAAGAGCTTGGCCACCCAAAAAGAGGAACCACTAAGAGTTGGTCCCAAAAAGATGGACCAATGAGAGTTGGTCCAAAAAAGATGGACCAATGAGAGTTGAATTTAAGATGGACCAATGAGAGTTGATGAGAAAAGATGGACGATGAGTTGGTTACGAGATGGACCAATGAGAGTTGGTCCCAGCGAGATGGTTGACCAAGCTTGGTCACCCAAGATGGGCATTTAAGAGTTGGTCCCAAAAGATGGACAATAGCTTGGTCACCAAAAGATGGAACCACTAAGAGTTGGTCCCAAAAGATGGACGATGAGTTGAATTAAAAAGATGGGCCGATGAGTTGGTCCCAAAAGATGGACCCGATGAGAGTTGGTCCCAAAGATGGACCAACAAAGCTTGGTCACCCAAAAGATGGAACCACTAAGAGTTGGTCCCAAAGATGGACCAATGAGGAGTTGGTCCAAAAAAGATGGACCAATGAGAGTTGGTCCCAAAAAGATGGACCAATGATAGTTGGTCCCAAAAAGATGGACCAACAAGGGTTGGCCACAAAAAGGTTCATGCTAAATGAGACCCGGATCGGTAACCCCGATCGTATTGGTTTCGGGAGTGTTTGATCTTGACAAAATTTGGAGCGGCCCAAACACTTCCTTAACACCTTCCTCACTTATGTCGCCACTTCCAAGCACGAGAACACCCTCCATTCGTTCTCCACCGCTTCCAATTTGATCTCTTCCAATGTGTTTATTTCCTGTGAAATTCATCTTCATTTTCTCGTAAAGTCAGTCAAAGTCTACCTCTACAACCTCAGTGCACTGAAGGAGTCATCGAGCATCACTCGTTGGCTAGTTGCCTGTTAGAGGTAATGTATTATTTCTTTTGATTTAATTGATCTTATTTCTATTATTCTTTATTGTGTTTGCTGGAAGATAATGATTTTGATTTGATAAGTTTATTTAAATTTCAGTTATTGAGTTGAATTACCTCAAGGATGAAGCTTTAAGCTTCACTTTTTCTTGAAAATGGTAGTTTCTGATTACTTCTTTTGAACCGAAATTCTTGTGATCTAAAGCTTTATTTTGAGAAGTAATTATATGGTTTTAAAGTAGACTTACCTAGGATCAAATCCCATTTAGTTTCAGATCAATTGGTTGAAGATTGATAGGTCAAACGAGTTGTGTAAGTTGGTTTGCGAATATGAAAATTCTGAGTTTTCTGAAAATTTTATTTTCTGGTAGCCAACTTTAGAGCTCAATTTCTCTCAATCTACAATAGGAATTGGATATTTTTTATTTATTTAAAACTAGGGATAACAACCTTCAAAAGCCTTCTTGTTTAATGAGTTTTAGTGGAGTTTTGATAGGTTTAAAATGGAGTAAAAAACAGTTGATCGAAACCGTCAAAACTAGAATTTTTTGAGACACAAATTACATGGTTTTAAAATGGCATGACAAGCTTCGAAATTCCTATTCATTTGCACATTTTGTTGAGTTTTGATATGTTAAAAATTGAGGGGAAAACAAATTCTTGGAACTGCAATTTCAGTTTTATAGCAGTCCTATTTTGCTTGTTTTTCCATTTAATTTTTTTTCTTTGTTGATTTTTGAAAAGTACTTGGACCCAAATCAGTTTTTCGTTACAGATCTGGTTAAGAGGTTTCATAACTAACCGAGACTTGGTTATTAGTGTGAGTTGCATGTTTAAGTTTGAATTTAAGCTAAGTTGATTGATTAAGTTCTAATTTGTGGTTTTTGTTGTATTGTATGTATTTTGGTGTTCAGGTTTAGACTCGGATGAAGTGTGTTAGAGTCTCCAGTTGAAGTAAATTAGCAAGGCTTGTTGGAAATGAGGTAGGAAAAATTCTCGGGGAACCCTTATATATTACTATTTGATATGTGTTAATTGGTGAAATTGTATGACTATTTGTTCAATATTTGATCAATATGAGTATAGCTTTTATTCTTGAATAATATTGTTTATTTGGAATGTCATGTTGATATCCATTTATAATTATCATGAATGATAACTATTTCATGCATTGTGGACTCATTGGGAAATTATCAATGGAATTGAATAACGATGATCATTGCATGATCATTTGTTGGAGTCCCAAATTGGAGAAGTATGTGATTTATGGAATTAGGGAACTAAAAGTAGTTGAGTCCACTCTCGGGGCACCAAGATCTATGTTCAGCCTAAAGTGCACGAAAGAAGGGAGCGAAGCCCTTTCAGTTAGAGTCCGATAAAATGACCAGATCAGATCAGGTTTCGGGTGAAAGAAAAACATTGAAATTGTTAGTCCATTTGATCAACACATGCATGTGATTAAATAAATTAAAGGCTCTTAGCTACCATGTTAGTACTCAAATGAAATATTTTGCTCATGACCTTTAAAACTTAGTAGTAGTGAACCAAGACTCAACATAACTTCACAAAGTGTTGAGTGATTTCCTTACCCTTATAAAATCCTTTGCATAAGCAAAGGCTAAGTACCCAAGAGAGGACTTTCAATCTTCATCCATGGATGAGCACCTTTCTTGGAGAAATTGGGTTGTCTACGAAGATCAAACATTTCGTAGTTCTTGCGGAATTGAAGAATTTGAGTAATCTGGATGAAGAACATGAATAGTGTTCTTCACCCTAGAGGATTTCGGCCAAGAGGAAAGAAGGGAGAGCAAAAAACTTGTTTTTTCAACTTATGGGAATAGTAATCTCATTCCAAACTTTTAAAGCCAATTGCTTTGCAAAGTTTGAGTGGGTTTGTACTATTACAATCCTCACACTTCTTCTTCCTTCTCTTTATTTCTGCTAAGGCTTGATTCTTTGGGCCTCTGGGGTTTATTGTTTTACATATTAAGTTGTCATACAACTCATGTTAATAGGCTTGAACTATTCATAAGCTCATTGGGCTTTCTTGGACCCGAGATCCCAAAAAAAAACATGTACGTATCATAGCTTATAATCAATTAAATTATTTAATTGTTCTCACTCAACTTCAAAGAAGTTTGAAGGTGTCCGATCATTTAGGTTCTCGTTAGCGAGGTAGTGGGTGATTAGAATTTTTTCTTATCGATTGTGAATTGAAACCATATTTCAATTCTCCCTTTAGTGAAGATTAGTAATCAGGGCTTCCACTAGCCATGAATGACACTAGTAGTGTGCCATGGTTATCCAAACTCAGCTTGAGATTACAATGCAATATGGTCTTTCTCTAAACAATACTCTTGATCACATTGTTTGGATGATAGTTTGTACATGTCTACTATCCAATGTGATAATTGACTATATGATTTATGTTATTGTGATTTGGAGTGTACTTCCTATATCATATTTGTACTCTTGCCAGAGATTTATAATTATATCATAGAGTATTCACCCTCAAGAAATTGAAGGTTAGAGATCCCTTGTTGTACATTCACCTATCTCCATGATTAGGTATCCTAACCCCAACGATGTCGTGGACATCCTCTCAAACCGGAGTGCCATTGACATAATATAAGATTAAGGACCTAATCACGAGACAACTGTGATGCCTCAGGTCAAAGGACTAATTTGCATTATCCCAACTTGTGAGTTCTCATGTGACATGTGTATGAGAACTCTTGGTTGATCGTGTTCAATAGACTCATTCTCTAGTGAGCACCTACATACTTGTCTTGATGTCACACACTAATGACTCAAGACTGGTCACTCTGAGAAGAGAAGACATATCATGTACTAATATTTACGGATTGTCAACACCCAATTGACAATCCTATGACCAGGAGCATTTAGGAATGTGTATGAAAGATAATGGTCTCAAGAATCTAACTTATTTAGATTACATTCTCTTGACTACATATATATATTCCTTGGATTTATTAATAAGGAGTCTATCATATAATAAGACGACCTTAAACAATAATCTTTGCCCTAACATTAAACAACATTAGTTTAAAAAGTAAATGTCTGTAAACTATCATCCCATGATTGAATTTAGGGCACATATCCAACATTAGGTTTGGGGACTGAGAGTCTGACAAGATGACTAATGAAAAGAAATAGGATTATTTGCTAATTGGGTTAACAAAATTATGATGAAGAGGAAACATTACATTCATGCATCATCATTGCTTCCGTTGTGTTACATGCATTGTGGTTATTGCCCTACTGAGATAGTAGGTCACCCCTTATGAATTATTAACAAGTGTTGAACCGAAGACTTAAAAGGTAGTCGACTTTCATGGAAGACTAAAGAAACTTTATAATGTAAATTAAGAGTGTGCGTATATGTTTTTGTGAAACCTTATGATGCAAATTATAATGTCGGTGGGGAAATAGAATTTCAATTTTTTAACTTTTTATGGTTGGTCAGATTATAATGTCGGTGGGAAAATAGGACAATGAGGTGGGTCTATCATCACTCTTTACTAATTTTCAATAGTCAATTACATTGCTTAAGTTGTTTTAAAGGTAAAAGTGATTTTTATTTTACAAATGACTCGTATCTTTACTTCATCTCCTATAAGTATAGACTTCCTTACCTTAAACTTCAACTTCATTCAAGAGATCATTCTCCGAGAAAATCAGAAGTTATTCATTCTTTCAAGCATTATGGACGGACTAAACATATTTTTAGCTGTGGTTATTTTACTTTTAGCTAATAACGCATTTTCAACATTGAAGACATCAGATGACAAGGCCATGGCTGAGTACAAAAAATATTTCACCATAAAGACTGCATGAGATGTGTACAATGATATTTTCAAAATGACTGAGTATTAATGACAAAGGTTGCCCGGCTCTTGTGGTGTTGGGAAAACCATTCCATTATACATTCTAAATGCAGCCTCTTGAGAAATGGAGCTCTGAAGTTAGCAAATATGAGGCTTTGGCAAGGAGTGAACAAGTTTGGAATCCTTTTGTTGGAACTACCGTTACACCTACTTCTTCCCTCTCTTAGATAAAGATCAAAATTGCTCCCTAGCTAAATATGTGTGAGATGTTACATGAGTATGACTAAAATTTTGATATATTTGTTTTGATGCCTTAGTATGACTTCACTTTGTTTCTTTAACTTGTAGCGCATTAACTTTATTTTTGTGGAATGAGCAGCCAAATATTAAAGCAACTTACATGCCAATTTTGAAAAATTCAAGAAAAATCACCCAAATAGATCAATTTTATATTCTTTGTCCCGTAGCCTTGTTTTATATTCCATTATTACATACTAATGTGTCGTGCTTATTTTTGTAGAAACATATGTTATTCGTCTCAGTTTAGCATCTAAGGGAGTATTATCGTTTGTATGGCTACTCGTGAGATCGTGATTATTCTTGTGACAGTCATTACACTCTTCTTAACTATTTTTGAATCTATGTTGAGAGTTATAAAACATCTGCCCTGTCATATCAAACAAAATTCATACAAAACAATGATAAAGTAGGTTTATGAAAAATTCTAGGTCAAGTACTATACTTGGGAGTATGCTACAGTGCTCGCAAGCATTGAATGCTCGCACCGATCTCACCATTAAAAAGAGGGAGGAGGGAGGAGAGAGGGGGGAAAGGGGGGTGAGATAGGTGTGAGCATTCAATGCTTGCGAGCACTGTAGCCAATCCCCTATACTTGTTCACGTCTATTCATTTCACACTTTTTCACATCTTGATTTTTTTATCTTATTTTTTGTAGTCTGAATAAGCAAAAGTAAAATATTTGTCAAAGGATCTAACATTTATTATTGACGCCTTATATAAAAGGATTAATTTGCATTATAGGAACGATCGAGCTCTTATTGAAATGAGTTTTTATCTAGTATACACACATAAGAACTGTTGTGTGATTGCGTGTATAGAATTCAATTTCTATTTGAGTAACTACGTATCTGTTTTAATGTCATGTTTGAATGTCATGAGACGAGTATGACTTCATAATACATAAAAGGCTTTTAAAATGCACACATATATAGTATATGCTATAAAATTATTGTTCAATCTCTTAGTTTCCAAACATAATTTATGAATTTAAGAGAATTGAACAGGGAACACATGTAAAAAACAATCATATATGCATGCAGTTCATAATAAATATTAAAATTAAATGAACATTTAAACAATGTGCGGCATCATCAAGAACAATATAAGCTCACTAATTTGTTTAAGCCCTATGCCCAGACTCCTATATATACTAGTTCTTCACTCATCATTAGTATAACAAATAAACCAGCTAAACTTGTTTTAATATTGTTGAAGAAATAGGGTCTAATTGCTATACTAATCACACGAAATTTTGAAAAATAGTCGTACAAATAAATTGCAAACTCTTAAAGAAACACAATGCTAAATGCACATGAATATGGATTATAAAAACCTTAAAGTACTGTTGAAATACATAAATAAACAGCTGCATGGTACATCGGGATGATCGGCATGCACATCGGGATGGTTTGAATGATGTATCGGGTTGCTGTTTTCTCATCGGGTCGGCTCCTCTGTCCACTGAACTACTGCGTGCTCTCTGCTGCGCTGACTTTTCTGTACATGAGTGTTCTGTTGTCTGTATCAGTCATCTTCCCTTGATTAAAGGAAGATGACTGAGTAGTGGCGTGTATTGGTATTAGTGTAAGGCGTGTATTGGTATTAGTGTAATCTCCTTAATTTAAGGATTAGATTAAAGCGTAGGTTTACCCGGTCACTAGAAGTCATTTCTGGTAACTGGGTTGTTTCTTTCTTTTCTATATGTAAAGCATACTTGTATAAATTGAAACCTAAGAAATAAAAAACAATTCATTGTGAAGATTTCTTCATGGTATCAGAGCAGGTTCAATCTTAACCTGACTCTAAAAATTTTTCTTTTTCCGCTGTAAAATTATTTCGTCAAAATGGCTGAGGAAGGATCTGTAAATTTGAGAGGGGAAAACTCAAATGCTCCCCCCTCAAATGTTACCTACTCAGATACCTCAGAATTTGAGGTAAACACCAACCAACGATTGTGTTCAATTCTTTTGAACGAGTTTAATTATCTACCATGGTCTCGAGCTGTCTCATTGGCCCTTGGAGGTAAGGGAAAGCTCAATTTCGTAAATGGAGGCATGGAAGTTCCAGACGTCACTTCACCTTTGTACAGTGGATGGCTGTGCAAAGATCAACTGGTTATGTCTCTCCTACTTAACACCATGGAAAAGCATATAGCTGAGATTTTTAGCTATTCTAATTCCTCTCAAGAATTATGAACAAGCTTGAAGGAAATGTACGGAAACCAAAACAATTATGCGCGAGTGTTCTAGCTAAAGAAAGACACTGCCAGCCTCCAACAAGAAGGTAAATCCTTTGTTCAACATCTCGGGAAGCTCAAAACCCTGTGGAATGAGCTGGATGTGTATCTTCCACATACCACTGACCCTGCAGTGCTACTCAAAAGAGCAGAGGAAGACAGAATCTACCAGTTGCTGGGAAGTTTGAGCCCAGACTACGAGGACTTGAGAAGCCACATTCTGATGAGCCAAGAATTACCGTCCTTCAACAATGTTTGTGCTATAATTCAGAGAGAAGAAGCACGAAGGAAGGTAATGAGCATTGAACAAAGCCCAAGGATGACGGAGTCTCGTGCGTACGTGTCTCATGCCAAGCATACTGAAGCAAAGGTGTACAAGGGCAGATTCCCACACCTAAAGTGCAAACACTGCAATGTTGTTGGACATACTGAAGATAAGTGTTGGGAACTCCATCCAGAGCTTAAACCCAAGTTCACCAAAGAAGGAAAAATCATACCGCGGTCCTCTCAACAAAGTCACTTCAGGGCTCAAGTTTCTACTGTTCAACCTTCTTCCTCTACATCCCATGGATTAGCTGAGTTCATGACCAATCCGCTTACTCTCATCAACGAGTTTGCGAACTACTTACATGAGAAGGGACGTGGAGGTGCTTCTGGGTTAGCTAATGGTGAAGGAGACCAACATACAGCTATGTTGGGAAAATTTGCGGAATTCCTTTCTGGAAATCAGAGAATACCAAGTAAAGAGGCACCAGGTATTCTACAAGCTTTTTCTACTGCATTATTAACTAGTATTGAAAAAGATTGTTGGATAATTGATTCTGGTGCCACTGATCATATGACAAACAAAATAAAAAATTTAAAGGTTTTTAAATCTTTTTCAAAACCATCACATGTGTCTGTTGCAAATGGAAAAACTGTTCCTATTTTTTCAACCAAAACACCTTCCAGTGCCTTATATGTACCATCTTTTCCGTTCCAATTGTTGTCTGTTGGGAAAATCACCAACAATTTAAATTGTCGTGCAATTTTTTCATCCAATGATGTAATCTTTCAGGATATTCTCACCAAGAAGACGATTGGTGATGGGGTCTTCATAAATGGACTTTATTATCTGTGCAGAAACCACACAAAAAATCAAGCCTTGCACGCCAAGTTAAAATCCATAGATGAAAACCAGTTATGGCATAAGAGACTAGCTCACCCCTCGGAGTTTGTAATGTCAAAAATCTTTCCAAATGTTTGTAAGCCCCTCACTGACTGTGAAACATGTAAATTGTCGAAATCCACCAGATTGCCATTCGGCAAATCCCAAACTTTAACATGTAAGCCGTTTGAACTTATACACAGTGATGTGTAGGGTCCTACTATTGAATCAATGGAAGGTTTTAGATACTTTGTCTTATTTGTGGATGACTTTACCAGAATTAGCTTTGTTTATCTAATGAAGTCAAAAAATGAAGTCTTCAATATCTTCAAGGATTTTCACATTCACATTAAAACCCAATTTCAATCAAATGTCAAAATTTTTCGATCAGATAATGGCACTGAGTTCATGTCAAACAATATGTTTCAATATCTAAGTGAACATGGCATCATCCATCAAACTAGCTGTGTAGGTACTCCTCAATAGAATGGTGTTGCAGAAAGAAAAAACAGGGATCTCTTGGAAAAAACTCGATCCCTCATGATACATATGAGTATTCCAAAGAGGTTCTGGGCATCTGCTATCCTTACGGCAACTTACCTCATCAACAAGCTGCCAAGTTCAGTGTTAGGGTTCAAATCTCCCTATGAAGTGCTAAAAGGCAGGAAAATTGACTTGACTCACCTCAAAGTATTTGGCTGTGTCTGTTACGTACACATTCAAGCCAAAAATTGAGATAAGCTTGATGCCAGGGCAACTAAATGCATATTCATTGGGTATTCCTCTACTCAAAAGGGATATAAATGCTTTGATCCAGTCACCAAGAAATGCATTGTTTCTAAGGATGTCCAATTTGAAGAAAACAATTCTTATTTTGAGCATGCTACAACTCAGGGGGAGGAAGTACTCAATTTGTTACCACTGCCTCAAACATTTACCGATCCAGTGATACAAGAAGATTCTACAACTAATCTACAGGAGTTGAGAGAACCCCAAGATGAAGTAAGCACCTTGGAGCAATCTGACAATAGTACAGAGAATGAAGAGATCAATTCCAATCAAGAAGCCCAAGTGATCAGGAGAAACCCTCCCCGTGCAAGAAAGCCTCTGACAAAATTACAAGATTATGTGACTTATGCTTCGCGGTATCCAGTCACATGTAATTTTAGTGCAATGTCTCCTTCCCATGTTGCCTTTGTAAGTGCGCTAGACGAGCATTGTGAACCAACGACCTACCAGGAAGCAGCTCTTCTCCCTCCGTGGAAACAAGCAATGGGAGAAGAGCTCAAGGCTTTGGAAGATAACTGCACGTGGAGTCTTGTTCCGCTTCCTCAAGGAAAGAAGGCTGTTGGAAGCCGATGGATATACAAAATCAAGTTCAAAGTTGATGGCTCTATAGAAAGGTACAAGGCTCGTCTTGTGGCTCGCGGCTTCACTCAGACTTATGGGGTCGACTATAAAGAAACATTTGCTCCTGTTGCCAAGATGAACACCGTGAGGGTTCTTCTCTCTGTGGCGATAAATAGTGGATGGTCTCTCTACCAAATGGATGTAAAAAATGCATTCCTTCATGGAGAACTTCAAGAAGAAGTCTACATGCAACTTCCTCCAGGCTATGGTCTTCTAAAGGATAACCTGGTGTGTAAACTGCACAAGGCAATATATGGGTTGAAGCAATCACCTCGAGCTTGGTATGCCAAGCTTAGCTCTATGCTGACCACGATTGATTTCACACACAGTAATGCTGATTCTCCCCTGTTTGTTCGCACAAATGGGAAAGGGAAACTTGTGGTTCTTATATATGTTGATGATTTGATCATCACTGGAGATAGTGCTGCAGAAATTGCAGACCTGAAGCAGACACTACAGCAAACCTTTGCCATCAAGGATTTGGGGAGGTTGAAGTACTTTCTGGGAATAGAGATGGCAACTTCCTCCAAAGGACTGTTTATTTATCAACGAAAGTATGTGATGGATCTACTCAAGGAAGAAAAAAATGCTTGATTGCAAGCCTGCCATCACACCTGTTGACTGCAAACTGAAGCTCAACGTTGATGGAGAGGCCATACCGGATGTAAAGCACTATCAAAGACTGGTGGGACGACTCATTTATCTCACAATCACTCGACCAGATATTACCTATGCTGTTAGCATGGTCAGTCAGTTCATGCATGCACCTACTGTGTATCATATGCACATTGTCAAAAGAATCCTGCGTTATCTCAAAGGTTCCATCGGTCGAGGAATCTTCATGAAGAACAATCAGTCTACTAATATTTCTGGCTATACAGATGCAGATTGGGCAGGGAATGAAGTCGATAGAAAATCTACAACTGGCTACTGTACATTTGTTGGTGGAAATCTCGTCACCTGGAAGAGCAAGAAACAAGAAGTTGTTGCTCGCTCAAGTGCAGAGGCGGAATATCGGGCAATGGCGGTCACGGCGTGTTAATTAATATGGCTTAAAGGTTTGCTCTCTGACCTAGGCTTTCCTAGTTCTGCACCCATGTTTCTTATGTGTGACAATCAGGCAGCTATTCACATTGCTGCTAATCCTGTGTTCCACGAGAGAACCAAGCATATTGAGGTGGATTGCCATTTCATTCGAAATCAAGTTCAATCTCAAGTTATCAGCACTGTTTTTACAAGAAGTCATGATCAGCTTGCAGATCTTTTCACCAAACCACTGTCCTCAGTTCATCTACAAAGAGCAAGGAGGATATGAAGCACTGCTGGGTAGACCATGGCTCCAACCGGGGTCGTCTTTTAAGCAAGCTTGGATCTACTAACTTACTAGATCCAGCTTGAGGGGGAGTGTTGAAATACATAAATAAACAGCTGCATGGTACATCGGGATGATCGGCATGCACATCGGGATGGTTTGAATGATTTATCGGGTTGCTGTTTTCTCATCAGGTTGGCTCCTCTGTCCACTGAACTACTACGTGCTCTCTGCTGCGCTGACTTTTCTGTACATGAGTGTTCTGTTGTCTGTATCAGTCATCTTCCTTTGATTAAAGGAAGATGACTGATTAGTGGCGTGTATTGGTATTAGTGTAAGGCGTGTATTGGTATTAGTGTAATCTCCTTAATTTAAGGATTAGATTAAAGCGTAGGTTTACCCAGTCACTAGAAGTCATTTCTGGTAACTGGGTTGTTTCTTTCTTTTCTATATGTAAAGCATACTTGTGTAAATTGAAACCCAAGAAATAAAAAACAATTCATTGTGAAGATTTCTTCAAGTACAATCCAGTAAAAAACTTGGTTCTTTCTCCTTAAAACAATTTTACGCCTCACCATGGTACTCAAAGTTCATTGATGTTTGTCTCTTAGGATACAAAGCATCTCCTAACAATAATAGCACTCTAAATCGTAAGACTCCAGCGAACCATGATTGTGTAAAACACACTCTCATGAACCCAATGAAACACTATAATACTCTTTAACAATAGTAAACTATATGTATGACTATGTGAAATACCAAATGTGATGTATCATTACATCAAAACTTCCTCATTTAAATATGTTGAGATGCATTTTTGGAAAGCAAGTGACTATTCATGAAGAGTCAAAAGCACACGACCAAAAGGCACAACTTTTAATTTTAATAAAATTAATAAGTTTAATATAATAATAATATTAAGATTTCCAATAGAAACATTGTAGACAGCAAAATTTCTGTGGTCAATAATTGATATTTTTTTATTAGTTAAAAAATTACCGAACTAACATTTTTCTTAATGGATTGAAACGGGTTACCCACGGATAGACCTTTTTCGACCCCCATCTTAACGGGTGACCCGATGACGACCCGATTAGTTAACGTGTTGACTCGAAATCTATTATTTTCATGTCGTTTCCTATTCGGGTTAACGGGTCGTGTAAGAAATTGCCAGGTCTAATTGGGAGGAGTAAATTCTTGTGCAGATTGATTTGAAGGCCTAATATTTGAATGTCCTCCCCTTTGACATGGTTCAGCAACACTTTGAGATCTTTCCAAATGAGGACATGCAATCTTGAAATGCCCTGGTTGTCCACAAGAAAAACATATTTTTTGTCCATGCTCAAATCGACTTGCAGGCTGTATTTGTTGTTGTCGTGGCGAAGTAAACCCTCGTGAAGTAAAGGATGATGTATTTTGCCTCTTATTCGTATGCTCTAATTATTGAGGTGTTCTTTGTCGAGACTTATCACGTACTTTCTTGAAATCCTCTGAATCAGCTTCGGCTATATAAGCTCTTTCCACAACTACATCATATGTTGGAAGTCTCAAAACTGAAATCTTAGACCTAAGAAAGGTCTAAGTCCACGCTCAAACCTACGAGCTTTCTTTTCATTAGTTGAAACTAGATCATGAGGAAAATGAGACAATGTAGTGAATTGAGCTTCATACTCCATAACAGTCATATTTCCCTCGCACAATCTCAAAAATTCTTTTATTTTAGCCTCTTGCAACACAATAGGAAAGTACTTGTCAAGAAAGAAAGAGATGAATTCCTTCCAAGCTCGGGGATATCACTACCTTCATCCCTTTACTCAGTCCTGAAATGATAAAATAGAGTGGGCTTCACAAGCTCAGTAGGTAAAACAAATCAAGATTCTAACAAGGCATGCATCTGAGAGAAATAATATAATTTACATGAAAAAGATACTGAAAATAGATCATATAGTGATAACATAGGTTCAAGGAGCTTTCACTTCTTAAAACACAATAGTTTCGACACTTTCCCTTCCCGGTGAGTTCCCAACACCGTATTCATAAGCTTTAATCACCGGTTACGGCCTCCACCTCAGATTAAGGTGCCGAGTAAACCATCCTGATCATGTTTGGGATCTTCCACCCGAGGTAGACATAATCCCTACTTATTAAAATCCTTGGGACTAACTTATCCACTCTCTTTAACTTATAACACTAGCTTTTGTAAAACCTTCACTTGCTAGTTGTAGGACTCTTATTTACGTTTCTAATTAACCTTTATCATTAGACCAAAATACTCTGCAAGAACTTCTCACTAAGGTGGGCGAAAGTCGTCAGCGGGCCGGATCGCCGTGTGAAGCCGTAGAGAGGCTCGTGAGGCATAGGTAGTAGGTCTGTTGATACATCATCTAGGGAACAGAGAAGTAGAGAATGTTACAACCCGTCCCAAAATTTTATGTAAAATTACCAAAATACCCCTAGTAATCAATGTTGACTTTTGTTGACTTTTTTGAGACGACTTGTGAAAATTACTTTCTTTACATATTCAAGTAGTACTCGTCGATACGAACACGTGGACGCAAGCGGAACTCAATTTGGAGTTAAAATGAACATTTTACGAAACTTTAAAGTGTAGGGGCATTTTAGTAATTTCCACACTCGCAAGTTGAAATTAGGGTTTTTGGGTTGTGGGTTGGCTTCTGTACAGCAACACAACTCTCTCACTCTCAAACCACGATCTCTCTCTCTCTCTCAACCAAAACCTCCCAAAACCACCCAAACCCTAAATTTTGGACGAATCACAAAACCGTCGAACCATCCCTCAAGATCATAGCCATTGTGATCGTCTCGTCATTTTGGACGAGACTGTGATTCCAGATTCTTCAAAATCGAACCAAATCGGCCAAACCGACGCCGGAATGAAATCAGCAAATTGCAATTCAAGTTTCTGTACAATTCCGACTTAGGTAAGCCTCGCAACCATTTCCATTAGTTTTATTACGTTGAGTAGGTTCAAATAGAAATAAAGAACGTGGAATTTGGTGCAGTTTTGAAGGACAACGAAATTAGGGTTTTTCGAAGCTTTCCGGCCAATTTCAGGCCATCTCCGGCCATTTTTCCGGCCCCAAATTGGTATGAAAATATTCTACTCGTCAATACCTTCATTTTGATATATGGCACGTTAAATTTGGGATTAAATCGGTAATTTTTCCAGAACTTGAGGGTGAAGGACGGCGGCGGAGGCGCGGCACTGACGACCGGCGAGAGGTTGAGGGTGAAGGAATATTCCTGACGGAGTCAGCATATTCCGTCAGAAAAGGTATATTTCGTTAAGTTTGACTGACGCTGACACACCCCACCCTCGATACCCACGTGGATACCGAGTGCGAGCGTATGAGAGTAAGCCCAGAAGCCATTAAATGCATGACAACACTTGATGAAGAAGAAATGAATTGTATTAAAGACATAAATATCCAATGTCGATATGCATATGGTTCGGAAGCGTACTAATGTTGAGAACGGCGGAAACAATAACAAGCGGGATTCCTACAATCTCATCCATAACGAAATTTGGATATTATTATAGAAAAGCGAAGAAGAAAATAGATCCTACTTGGATTTGGGATGAGAAAATCAGAGAGTGCCCGTATCCTCGACCTCGCCGAACGCTATCTCACTAAGTCTGAAGGGGGCGCAAAAACAAAAGTGTGAGTGGACAAAAATCAAAGTTTTAAAAACCTTTCTCTTTTCAACATATTAACCCCCTATTTGGAAATCAGTATAATCGTAAAAACATACTATCATAGTATAGTTCAAAAGGTATTTTATGAATATCTTGACATATCAAAGGTGTAATAATCATAAATCGCCATTTCATAATTCCAATAATATATAATAATCAAAAAAACCAACCACGGGGTATATACGCGATCACCCATGTCTGAGTTGAGGAGGCTTGACCTCTCAATCACCGTACAAGCACTACGTTATCCACTAATTTGTACTCTAGTACCACACACATGTAGCACTTGCGCCGCGCGTCACACCAGAGTCATACGTGGTAGGGCCTTTTCCCCATAAGCAACAATAAACGTAAGACAAGCTTGCACTAAGGTATTTCTTAGGACAATACCCACTACAGGTACGGTGCGTGTGACCCAAACATGTGAGACTTGTCCTATGGCCATAGAACGGTACTACAACGTAGTGAAAGCATACCTAGTGTGTTTGAAAACATGCATACATACTCATGTGACATAGATGCCATAAGTCAAATCCCATTTCAAAATTCCCAAATAATTTTATGGCATAAATAATAACTTCCCTCAAAACATATGTGAATAAGCTATATACATTTCATACTTATTGCAAAATAAATTCATAGTATAACCCATTTCAAAACATATAATCATGTGCTTTGATAAATAATCCCAACACAAACCATTTTCCAATATGTATATACCATAAATAAAACAGTATGGTTGCACAAATAATAATCAACAAGTATATATATTTATAAATAAATATATATAAGTAAACAATGCTTAAAAGCCATTTTAAAACCATATATAAACAAAATCATAAACATTTATAATCATAGAAACCATTTATAAAGTAATGTCCACTCACGGTGATCGGAGGTGAAATCTCCTCGGTGTTGCCCTCCTCGGTGTGCGGAGTCGAAGAATTACCTATTTAAAGTTGGGAATAAATTAGAACATCCCTAAAAATAATTAAATTAAGCCCTAAAGAAGAACCCCCAAAATAATATTATTCTTGCGGCAGACTCAGCTTGATTAGAGACCCCAGAAAACCCTACCGCCGCCGTCCTTGTGGCCATGTAGATCCCCGCCGCACGAGCCGCCACGCGCCGAAGCAGTGGAAAGCAGCTCCACGCGCCGGAAACCCCTCACGCGCACACGCGCAGGCTCCCGAGACGCGCCCACCACGCGCCGGAAAACCATCCCACGCGCCGGAGAGTGTTGCAGCCGCTGTGGCGTCCACCCCACGTCTTCTTGACGTCGACCACGCGCCCACGCAGCACTGGCGCGTCGTACCGTTAAGTTTAACGGAATATGCCTTCGTAGTTAGGAATATTCCCTGTGCCGTTAGGAATATTCCGTTACCGTTGAGAATATTCCCTCTCCTCCTTCCTCTCGTAGGTCGTAGAACTCCACATGCATGCCAGCCAAAATCACAGTTCATGGGAATGCAGGAGAAAATAATACGATTATGTCCCCTAAACTTAAAATGTCCATATCTTCTTCGTTCTTTGGCCAAATTGGACGTATAATATGTCAAATTAAAGGTATTGAGGGTAAGAACATTTTCATACCAATTTTAGGCGGGAGAAATGGCGGGAGATGGCACGAGTGGCTGAGAAAGCCGGAAACCTAATTCCGTTCTCCTTTAATCACGCACCAAAATTGACGTACTTTATATCCAAAAAGAACCTACTCAACCCAACTAAGCCAATGGTAATGGTCTCGAGGCTTACCTTGGCTGGAATTACGAGAAAATCGATGGTTAGTTTCGAGAAATCGTTAGACGTCGGTTTGAACAATCGGGGCACGAATTTAGCCGAAACTAAAAACACGAGTCCTCGTCCCACAATGACGAGGAACAACTCTGGTATGATTTTGGGCGTTGAATTTGCGGTTTAGTGATCACCGTTCCAAGTTTGGTGGCTTTCGGTTCGTAAATACCGAGAGAGAAAAGGAGAGAAGAGGGAGAGAGAGAGAATGTCGTGCGGGAATGGGGGAAAATGGGTTGGCTGCTGTGCGGTCAGCCTGGCGAAACCTAATTTTCAACACGGAGTGGCAGTGCAAATGCCCTACACTTTAAAGTTAAGTAACTTGTTCGGTTCCGGAACTCGGTGGGTTAGTTTTGTACGCGCTCGTGTAAAGCAGTACAACAAGAATATGCAAAGAAAATGATTTTCACCAAGTCGTCACCCCGGAAAAGTCAACATCGCCCCTAAGGGTATTTTGGTAATTTCACATAAATTTTGGGACGGGATTTGGTACGAGGCAGATTGACTAACGGCGACATGCGAGCGCGTGGGCCCGTCGGCATGCGCGTGCCCGGCGCGTGCCGGCGCGTCCGGCCATTTCCCAACCGCGTGGTGGCGCGTCTTGTGTGTGGCGCGCTGTTGATGGATGGCGGCAAGGTTTTGGGCCACAGAAATCGTTTTGAGCCCATTTTCGCCAAAAAATAGTATTTTTGGTTTCTTTTATGAGGTTATATTAATTTATATTAGGGATGTTTTAACATTTCCTCTAATATTAAATAGGTAATTCTTTGGCTCACGCTTCGAGAGGCAACACCGAGGGAGATTTCACTCCAGGGAACCGGTGAGTGGACTTTTGTTTTACAAATGATTTATATGCTTTGAATTAATTATGGTTTGTTATATTTATGATTTCCAATGACTTTTTTGACACGAATATATATATTTCTATATATATATATGTGATTTATAGAAATGGTTTAAAGTGTGATTTTGGTTATGCACCAAAGTATGGTTATATACTATGAAATGATTTATACTATGATTTCACTTATGCATAAATATATGTTGGGTTTTATTATATGACACCGATGAGAATGTTATTTATGCAACGTTTGAAATATTTGGAAGTATGAAGTATATGATATTCTTCAACTGTTACACATGATGTATGTATGTATGTTTTCAAACACACTTGGTATGCTTTCACTACGTTGTGAGCTCTTTTAGTCTCTCTGTTTGTGGGGACAAGTCTCACATGTTTGGGTCTGCATACTTGTACTCAGGGGTATTGTCCGGTAAATACAGCAAATTGCAAACTTGTCTTACGTTTATGTTTATTTTTGGGGGAAAAGGCCTAGCGTGGGATTCGGGTGTGACGCTATTGCGCAAGTGCTTACATGTGTGTAGTACTAGGAGGTACAAATTGATTGATAACGTAAAGTGCTTGTACGGGGATTGAGAGGCTGTTCCTCAACACGTACATGGGTGATTGCACATACCTTGTGTTGGTTTTTCTTATCTTTACTATTGATATATTTGGTGAAATGACTTTTATGGAAATACAAATTATTATTTTGTTTACAACTGATTCAAATTGATACGCTCTGGCCGAGACATGCACATATTGGCATTAATTTCCCGCAAACTTTATGACAGTTTAATTTGCTTAAGCTAAGAGTGTTGTCATGCATTTAATGAAGCCGTCACTTACAGTGTCGGCCGGCACACCCAAACTCGGTATCCACGTGGGTATCGAGGGTGGGGTGTGTCGGAAGAAACTCTCTTCTAATGGATGGTTTACTTAGATCCTTGAGTAAGAAACACACAGCCAGAGTAGCAATAAGCGGTTCTAGTAGCGATAATAGCTGGGACTAATGAGGGTTAAAAATGTCGGAAAGTAGCCATCTTAAATATAGAAAAGGATTTAGAAAATTGGAATATTCCCAAAGTTCCAACTTGTGATATTTATCAAAGGGAACATTTGAATTTAGACATATTATTCTATAAAAATGGTTGAAAGAACCATTTTGTCCTTTGACTCTCTTGTAGACTTCCAACTCTTGTCCCAACACCAAATAGATCGGCATATGCAAAAAAGGTCACAACTATTTGCATATAGGTCTAACTCCACAGGTTGCGGTAAAACCGTTAGCAGTGAGGATTAGATACATAAAATCACTACTATGTTTACGGGATAAACGTCCCAAAAGCGTATTAATTCCATGCTAGAATTAGTAGAGTCTTCTTTTAAGTGAGGGGCCAATTTACTTTGGTATTTACCCAAACTTTTCGATGTCGTTATTTGACCACAGGTCTTAAAGACTACGTGTAAATACCCAAGGATATGACATGGACCTAGATCACGAGATCTTCTTTTGTGATTTATCGAATCTCTTATAAGGTTGATACCATTGTACCCAGGAGCAAAGTCCCTTGGATGACAAAGGACAAAACTATTTTGTTCCAAGCCAATTTAGGAAGGCACATACGGTGGTACCCAAAATGATTAGGTGGAATGAAGATTCTCTTTGTCACATTCAGTTTGACTCACTGCCATTAGCATGATATTGTCAGCTTTGGGCCACGTCCTCACGGTTTTGTTTTTGGGAACTCGAGCAACTTCCCCGTAGGTCACCCATCTTGGGATTGCTCTAGCCCAAGCTAAAGCAACCGGAGTTCGATGGAATCCGAAGCCGGTGACCTCCCAAAGGCCTACGTGCTGGTGGAGGTGGGCATGTACATATAAGGCACTTCACCCCCTCTCCGTTGGTCGATGAGGGATACCACATAATCCACCCCACTTAAGGGAACCGCGGCGTCTGTGTGTCTGTCCCGTGCCCGAACGGCGGAGTGGCTCGTGCCATTCTGTCACATCTACGGACCGGCTCCGCCGTAGCGATATTGTCCACTTTGGGCCACGCCCTCACGGTTTTGTTTTGGGAACTCACGAGCAACTTCCCGGTGGGTCACCCATCTTGGGATTGCTCTAGCCAACTAGCTTAACTTGAGTTCCGGCCTGGGAATGTCCAAGAAGCCGTGAGCTCCCAAAGGCCTCGTGCTAAATGGAGGTGGGCATGTACCTTATGGGCACATCACCCACACTTCGTTGGTCGATGTGGGATGTCACAATCCACCCACTTAAGGGGAACCGGCGTCTCTCGCCGGCCACATCGTCTTCGACAATGAGTGGCTCTGATACCATTATGTACATGGAGGCGGGTGATGTGCCTTATGGCATGCCCACCTCCAGAGTGCTGAGGCCTTTTGGGCCTTGCACTGGGTTCCATGAAACTCTGAAGATCGTGAATTGGCTGACATCTCAGTGGGTGTTATTGCAGTGTCGTGCCTAAAAAAATAACCATTGGGGACGGCAACGACAATACCGTGCCACCGTGAGTGACCGATGGCAGATTACTCTATACCGAACGTGAGATTTCATGATATATTCTTCCCTCTATTATCAACTGAGGAACTAGCCGTATTAAACCATTATTGATAGAAAATATAGAAATACTTTAATATTATTAGATATGAGCTACAGATTTGTCATAGAAAATCTTTATTACAATAGTCCAAAAATTTATGTGAAATGACAAAAATACCCCTAGGGTCAATGTTGACTTTTGTTGACTTTTAGAAGTGACGACTTGTGAAAAATTATTTCTTTACATATTCTTGATGTACTGCGTCGATACGAATGCGTGGGCGCAGCGGAACTCAATTCGGGTTCGAACGAAGCGTTTCACAGAAGCTTTAAAGTGTAGGGGCTTTTGGTAATTTTCCACTCAGGTGTGGGAATTAGGGTTTTGGGTGGCCCCACCTGACAGCCAGCCCCTTCCCCCTCACTTTTACGCGTTTTTCCCATTCTTCCTCTCTTTCTCTCCCATTCTCTCTCTCGGCCATTTACGAACAGAAAGCACCATCCCTTGAGCGAATCACAAAACCACCCAAAAATCATAAAAATCATACCAGTGTTCCTCTCGTGTTGTGGACAGAGGCTTGTGTTTTAGTTTCGTCAAATTCGACCTAGATTGTTCAAACCGAGCGTCGGAGCAGTTTCGGAAAGCAGCGTCAATTTCCACTGTGCAATTCAGGCCAAAGGTAAGCCTCGAGACCAATACCATTGGCTTTGTTAGTTGAGTAGGTTCAATTTGATATAAAGTACGTCAAATTTGGTCGATATTGAAGGAGAGCGAATTAGGGTTTCCAAGCTTTCCGGCCAATTTCAGGCCATCTCCGGCCACTTTTTCCGGCCTCAAATAGGTATAAAAATATTCTACTCCTCAATACCTTCAATTTGATATGTAGCCGTCAATTTTGGACAAGAAGAATGAAGAAGATGCAATTTTGAAGTTTTGGGACATAATCGATCAACATTTCCGGATTCCCGGCGAGCCGAGGCGGCGGCGCGAGCTCAGCGACCGGCGGGGAAGGAGGAGGGAATATTCCCGTTAACGGTAGCAGGAATATTCCCTAGCAGCCGAAAAGTATATTAGTTAAACTTAACGGTGCGGCCGTCGACGGCGCGTGGGGCGCGTGGGCGGCGTCGGCGGCGCGTGGGGTGGCGTCGGCGGGGCGCGTGGGGCGCGTGGCGCGTGGGGACCGCGCCGGCGCGTGGGACCACGTGCCGGCGCGATGGCGACACGTGCCGGCCGCGTGAAGCCACTCGCCGGCGCGTGGCCGGCGCGTGCATTTCCGGCGCGTGGGCGCGTCCCAGGGTTTCCGGCGCGTGCCGCACGTGCGGCGCGTGAGGACTCCGCGCGTGGAAGCGGTTTCGGCCCGTTTCCAGCGCGTGGCGCGCGTGCGCGGCGCACGCAGCGCGCGCCGGCGGTGATGGGCTGGCTGTGATAGGGTTTTCGGGAGCCCGAATTCGTTTTTCGACCCGTTTCGCAAAAAATAATATTATTTTTGGGGGTTCTTCTTTAAGACTTAATTGTAATTATTTTAGGGATGTTCTAATTTTATTCCCTAACTTTAAATAGGTAATTCTTCGGCTCACTTACACCCAGGGGGAGGACAACAGGGGTCACTCTTAGATCTGTTAGTGGACTTTGTGTTGTTTGATTCTATATGGTTTTCGTAGTTTTTTGTGTTTATTATTATATATTTATGTTTAGATATATATACTTGTTGATAATTGATTATGCAATATATTGGTTTTTATTATGGTTTTTATATTGGGATATGAATTTAAATGGATATCGGGATATGTTTATACATCTTGAAATGGTTTATGTAATGATATCGCTTTTGCATAAATTTGAAATAATTGTTATTTGATATGTGATTTGAGAAAAGATATTATTTATGCAATATTAAATATTTGGGAATTATGAAAGGAATCTTGTATCCTATATCTATACACACGAAGTATGTATGTATGTTTTTCAAACACACTAGGTATGCTTTATACGTTGTAGTACCGTTCTCATGGCCATTAGGACCCAGTTCTCACATGTATGGGTCTGCATGCTTGTACTCGGGGTATTGTCAAGTGTAAATACCTTAGTGCAAGCTTGTTTACGATTGTTGTTGTTGTTTATGGGGAAAAGGCCCCCTTGCGTAATGGCTCGGGTGCGACGCGCTGCGCTCGGGACTTACATGTGTGTGGTACTAGGAGTACAAATTATTGATTAACGTATTGGACTTGTACGGTGGTGAGAGGCGTTTCACTCAGCCGTGCATGTGTGTGATTGCATATATACCTTGTGTGGGTTTTTCCGTACTATATTGGATATTTATGACTTGTGATTTTACGGAAATGTACATCTTTGAGACTTTAGGTATATGTTTATAATACCTTTCGAACTATACTATGATAGTACGTTTTCCACGATTATCTTGGATTATAAGCAGGGGGGTTAGTACATTGAAAAGAAAGGTTTGTGAAAACTTTTATTTTTGTTCACTCACATTTTTGTTTTGCGCCCCCTTCATGTCATAAACCTTTGCCAGCGAGAGTCGGATAAATGGCGGCTGGCCACGTTCATCCCAGCTGTGCAGGGATTAACAACATCTTCAGTTTTCTATAATAATATCCATCCACATTATGGATAGAGATTGTAGGAGCTCGGTTGCTTTTTATTTTCCATTATTCAAAATTGATGCGCTCACGAACCATATGCATATTGTCGTTGGATTTTATCTATTTAATACAAATTATTTCTTCTCCGTCAAGTGTTGTCATGCATTTAATGGCTTAGAGCACTTACGGTATCAGCAAGACATAACTCGCACTCGGTATCCACGTGGGTATCGAGGGTGGGGGTGTCAGTGTTGATTCCATTAGGCAAAACTTTTGCAAACAAATTCCTTTAGGAAGTCAACACCCGAAGCAAGTTAGAACAAGAAAGACCATGAAAGACCATCCTAGAAGCCAAGAAGAACCCACGAATGGGTTCATTATCCTTTCTTATAAGGTGAGAAATCACTGAGTCAACTCCTCTAGAAATTCTAGGAATCTACCCATACAACCAGAATTAACATGGGACGATGTTGAGTCAACATACGTAGCAATAACAAAATTTGAGCCGACCGGAGACTTCATTTGAAAGGATTATCTTAGTGAAGAGAATGCTCAAAAAAGAATGGCTAAGAAAAGGTCTACAGCTTCCCAGAAAGAAGGGCTTTCTTGAAGAAACTTCCCACTATGCTTTATGATGAAAAGGTTAATACAAGATTTTCCCTTTGTATGAATGGTGTGCCGAAATACAAGCTTTTAAGACCACTCAAGGTATAAAGACTTCTCACTTATACAACGAGAGAGGAAAAGAAGAGAGGGCAATACATCCACCAGAAAAACCCATCCCGAGATAAATTCCAAATGCACAATTGCCTCTCCTTATAGGAAGTTCGATGAAGGACATGAAAGCATCTACAAAAGTGGAGTTCTTTAACGGTGTCTGTGAACAACTATACTAATGTTGTTCCTTCAATCTTTAGGACAACAAGCCTCTAGAATAGAGAATTCATTAAAGACCAATGATGTTTTCAAATAAAAAATTTGGAATCTTAGGAGAACCGGAACGTCAAGTTCTTAGAAGGAAAGAAGAAGACGGATCAACCAATGTTTAAATCTTTGATTGGAAGTTGTCAGCTTAATCTTTAAACTTTCTTGTTTTCTAAGTAAATTTGCATGATCTCATTATTCTTTGGTTACTACTTAGTATACTTTCATGTTTTTAGTTCCAAATACTAGAACTCATGCCATTTTCGTTAAAAGCGTTAAAATTGGTTTGCATAACAATATACAAGATGAAGGTGTCTAGGATAACCACCATATGCAATGGCACCCTTCATATATATTAGTAGGTTTAACCCCCTTTGAGCCTTATAATTATTTTCTTTGTTAACCTGCATTATTCCTAGACTAGTATGGGAAAATCCTTACCTTTTTCTTAAAGAGTAGTTGAGCATGACTTATTGGGAATTTCTTTTGACCTATAGTTGTGACCCGAAAACAGGGAGTGTAGGGAAAAGTTGGTTTTGTTTACCATCTTTTGTATTTTGTTAAATTTATGTATTTAGTTCCATTCAAGCCCAAAAAAAAAAAAAAAAAAAAAAAAAAAAAAAAAAAAAAAACAAAAGTTAGAAAAAAAAATTAAATCTAGAAAAAAAAAACAAAAAAAAGAAAAGACAAGAGGTTATTCAGTTTTTTTTTTATGAATTGAGTTATACAATTTTGAGTGTTGCGAGACGTGTCATAATGTGAAACCTAGCCTACTGTGGTTGCTTATCTCTCCTCTACGTTTCATTAGTTTGGTATTGAGGTCTTATGTTGGATTCAAGGTCTTAACTTCATCATATCGCTCTACTATCTCTTTAAGAACTTTGTTTATCTTTATCCTTTCTTTGTTAGCCCCTACCTTTAGCCCGTTACAACCCTTGACCTTTGTCTTGATTATTTATGTGTTTCAATAGTGGAGTTTTGAAATTGGTATGTGCCTTGCTAAGGTCCTGGTTCTTGCTTCTATGTAGTGGCATTCCTTTCATGAGATCCATATTTTCTAGAAAGTGCTTCTTTGTTATTTCATATGTAGTTTTAGTTTTCATGTTTATCAATCTTCTCACGAGATACCTAGAATAGGTGTAATGAGAGAAAGTCACAGTGAAAATGAGAGTATGCCACATTGAGGAAGCGAGTGATTCTTTTATGGCATATTCCTTGTTTTTAAAAAAGGGTTTTAATTGATTAATTGAGCTAGTGAATGTTGATGCTATTAAGGAGATGCTTAAGAGTAAGGAGGGCTTTAGTTTATGTTTGTGAGTGATTCTTACATGTCTGAAATGTTGGAAATCCTGAGGTGGTAGTTGGAAGGTTTAGGTTTTGTTTTGTTTTCTTTGTTTTGCTCGGGACTAGCAAGGTTAAATGTGGGGGAATTTGGTAGGAGCATATTTATGCGACGTTATTATCCTTATTTCTCTATGTTTATTTAGTTAATTTTGTTAATTGTAGTATTTATTTTATTTTTGTTTTATTGTAGGTAGAAATGGCAAAGTTGGAATTAGGAGGCTAAAGGAGCAAAACATGACGTTATTTGAATTTGGAATATGTTAAGTCATTAGGGTGGACAAAAGTGATCAATAATGGCCTGATTTTTGTGTGGATTAGAAGATAAAGCTTGGAAGACACGGAAAATTGCTAAAAAAGTGGAATCAGTGAGATTTGGACAGTGCTGTGCAGAACTGCCAACTTCGATGGAGCACCCAAAATTCCACTCAGGACGAGTTACGTATACATGCCATATATGGATGGAAAGCTTTATATGTCTAGTTTCCACAGGTTTGAATCTCAATTCCAATGCTTCAAAGAATTAGTTATCACTGTTTTTAGTGAAAGGAAAAGGGTCCAAACAGGCAGTAGGTCCTAGTTGGATTTGGTTTTCGCTAGGAAAAACGTGGCTGTTGTTTTGTGCGTGTTTCACACTTACTTCGGATAGTAAGGAGTCCTAAGGATGTCTAAATTCTCTCTAAATCCTGCCCTTGAGTCGTTCAATGATTCAAGCACTTGAGAACACACCATCTCACACATACACCCTTTTTCTCTGCATTCTACCACATCCTCGGCCCAAAAACCATTCCATTCATCCATCAATTCATCCATCCATCAAAGGTGAAGACAAGATTACGTTCAAGAAGTTGAAGCCTTAAGTGAATTCAAAGTTGTATCTATCCAAAACTTTGTGAATTTTGTTGGTCTATTTTTCAATGTTTCTTGTGGTGCTTTTCAATCATGAGTAACTAATTTCATTTATAGCTAGATTGAATTTGAAGCCATGAACATATGTTTATTATGAGTTGATTATTACAATTATTTCTTCGTAAGTGTGAATGTGATTTACTTATATTTGTTTATAGAGAACTTATTCTTGTATGTTTATTAAGGTGGCCAACAGTTTGCATGCTGAGGTTGAAGTTAGAATATAAGTGAGTTTTACTAATCGTTATGAAATTGTATTCATAGTAGTAAAAATCAAAGGACATCGGTTGTGTTAAGTAAAATCCTAGGCAAGAGTATCATCGTTTCATAGTTACAATTCTCTAGTCAATGCTTATGATTTTCACAAGCTTAATGATCTTTGATATGTTTATCTATCATGTGTTTCATAGTTAGATAACTTGATAAGAATAATTTGGTGCAAGTTACGTTTCATTCAAATCAATGAACTTAGGAAAATCGAGAATTGAATTTAAGTAGTTTCACGGTTAATTTGGGGCATTATCATTCATGGTTTATAGAAGGAATAAGTGGTAATCCAACATTACGCATATGTTTGTGTGTGGAAGGATCCTTTAGCTAGTTTTCACCCATTAATTGCTTTTGAATTTAGTTTAAATTTTAGTTAATTTTGTTTCAAATAAAATCCCCATTCGTTTGTTAATTGTTTAATTAGTTTTAGTTCTTGTTTGTTTTAAGTGGTTAGCCATTCCCTGCAATCCCCGGCCTAGAGCGATCCTACTTATTCATACTACGACTACATTATAAGGTTTTAAATTGTGACATAGTTTCTAGCATATCAATTTTGTGCCGTTTCGGGGATTAGCAAAATTTTGCTAATCCCTTAGTTTTACTTTTCATTCTTTTTGTTAGTTTTTAATTTTATTTTATTTTATGTTTTTGTTTCGGGCACTAGTTCGAATATGGAGAGCTCGAGATCGGCTCATCTCACCGCTCTCATGACGAAATTCCTTGAGGGACCAAAAGCACAAGCGTGAGCTGCATGTGGCTTGTGTAATCGGCAACGGCATGCAAGCTGTTCAATGTCCTGGGATTGATTGAGAATGGAGGGTGGGAAACGGTGAATGCCATGGGATACCAAGGGCAAAATTAACAAAAGTATGATCCGTTCTCAGAAATACATACAACTTAGGATGGAGAGACCATCCCTAATTTCAGCAGTGTGATAAAAAACAACGACAAGGCCGTAATTATGGCCAAGTATGTAATCACCCTGGATTTTATCAAAGGCCTCTACTGTGACCACTTAATCCACCACCTTTCCAAGCAAATCCGTCGCCTTCGACTGTATTAAGATAATTACTACTTTAGCTTCTTCTGAAGCTAAGCAAGCTAAAGAGTTGGCGGAATTGAAAAATCAAATGAGACAAATAGCGGAATTCATGGGACAAATTAGGGAGAGCAAGGCAAACTTCCAAACTCAACCATTGTCAATCGAAGCGAGGTTTTGAAAGCTGCAAAGGCTATCACTTTGAAAGTGAAGTAAGGTACAGTGAGAACGGACAAAAGCCATCAAAAATCTAACCAAAAAGAGTGGACGAACAGCTGCTGCCCAAGGAGGAGGAACATGATTCCAGCCACGACAAGGGTGAAAACACCTTCAGTAGCCACCTAACATGACCAACCCCCTTTGCCGCAACTCCTATGCCCTCTTTGCCCTCCAGTCAGGTGATCTAAGGTTCCTAATTCAATTATTTCTAACTCGATACCTCCTAATGCCTTTCTGGCGAGTTCGCTCAATCGAAAAGAAGAACATGAAAGACATCTTAGGAAGCCTTCCGGAAAGTTCAAGTTAACATTCTGTTTGCTTGATGCCATAAAGCAGAATTTGAAGTATGCCAAAGTCTTGAAAAGAAGCTTTGTATGGCAAGAAGAAGAATTCAAGAAAGGAAGTGGTCGAGTTAGTGAGAATGTGTTTGCGGTTTTTACAAGAAAGCTTCCACCTAAGTGAAGAGGTAATTTTCGTAAAACCAAGTTCATTTGAGCAACATCATTAGCATGCAATTAACAATTGCTTGGCGGATCATGCTTGTACTCAAATCAAAACTTTACCCAAGGAGATTCTAAGCCTAGTAGATATGGTGAACCATGATTAAAACTCGAAGACAATTTGAGTAGAGAAATCATATACCTTTGTAGATTCCTCTTTGCATAAGCAAAGGCTAATCATATGGAAATTTCATTCCCCTTGGATGAGAATGGTAGAATAGATTTCTCCAAGTACCCAAAGTAGGGAACCTCTAAGTCTCCACACCAAGGAGAGCCTTGATGAGAAGATGAGTGCCCTAGAGGAAGAAGATTCTGGCTAAATTCCTCTAGGGAGCCGGCCTCTTTGAGAGAAGGAGAGCTTTCACTCTCATCCATTCTCCCAAAGAAAACCACTATCTTTGAAATGTTATAAAGTTTCCTTTATAACCTTTTTCACAATGTAGTGGCAAACTTACAATTAAACAGAAGTTTCCTACACCTCCCACCAAATAATGGCCATCTTGGGTTCATTGTTTTTGGGCTAATGTATTATTAGTCATTAAGTTGTCATACAACTTAAGTCAATGGAAAACGCGTTCGAAGCCCATTGGAGCCTTGAGGCCCAAAACTAACTTGGGTCTCTTAGAACCTTTATTCGTTTGATTAATTAACATATTAATTAATCCTTGCCATAAATAATTAAAGCCATTTAATTATTCTTACTCATCTCCATTGTTTCATCCAAACTCTACCTTACTCGGTGTACGATCCATTAGGTTCCTTTTAGCGAGGCGGTGGAGGTTAGAACTCTTTCAAATCAATTACGAATTGAAACATACTCAATTCTCCCTTAAGAGTGATTATACACTTATAGGGCATCCTTGTTGGAAATGTGCCTAAGTAATCATATGATGATACTTTACGGACATTTCAAATGTTAGAAGCTAATTTAGTTTGATATAAAGGGCAAAAGATTATTGTTTAAGTAGTCTCATATAAATGTTATATGTAAACAATAAGTCCAAGGAATATGTGCTTGTAAGATGTAATCCTAAATGAAGTTAGGTTCATGAGACATTCTCATTCGGTATATCCTAAGCGTTCCTGATCATAGGATTGTCAATTGGGCATTGGCTTGATCAGTTAAGATCGGTATGTTATATCTTATCTCGGGGGAGAGTGGCTAGTCTCGAGTCATTGGTGTAAGTGACATCAAGATAAGCATGTAGGTGCTCAATATGGAATGAGTTCACGAACACGATCAACGATGAGTTTCATGATCATGTCACATGAGAACTCATAGTTGGGATAATGCAAATTAGTCCTTTGACACGAGGCATCACGGTTGTCTTGTGGTGAGGTCCTTGATCTTTGATTATGTAAAAGTCACCCCATCCGGAGGAGGGTGTCCACGGCATAGTTGGGGTTTAAGCTGCTAGCCATGGAGGCAGAGTGAATGCGCAACAAGGGATCTCTAACCTTCAAACCGTTTGAGGAGAATACTCTAAGATATGATTAAGAATCTCGGCGGAGTATGAATAAGATTTAGGAAGTCGTTCCAAATCATATTCAATGTAATCTATATAAGTATTGGAATCACATTGGATAGTAGACATGAATAAACTATCAAACCAAACAATGTGGTCGAGTATTGTATTAGAGAAGGACCGTGTGCATTGCAATCTATTGAATAGGTTCTCCACCTCTGAATTAGCTTGGGTAACCATGACATGCGCTCGTCACTCATGGTTTGTGGATGCCCTAGGTGTATAATCACCCAAGGAAATTGAAAGTATGTTTCAATTGAATGAATTGAAAAGAGTTCTAATCCTCACTTTGCCTCGCTAAAAAGGAACCTAATGGATCGTACACTTGGTGTAAGGTAGAGTTTGATGAGGAAACAATGGAGATGAGTAAGAATAATTAAATGGTTTAATTGTTATGGCAAGAGATTAATTAATATGTTAATTAATCAACGAATAAGTTCGTTATAGACCTCGGGTTAGTTTTGGGCCTCAAGGCCCAATGGGCTCGAGCGTCAAACCCATTGACTTAAGTTGTATGACAACTTAATGACTAATAATAGATTAGGCCCAAAGGGCCCAAAGAACCCATGGCGGCCATTGTGTGTAATGTAGTGGACTTGTTTTAATTACCAAGTTTGCCCTTTTCTACATTTGTGAGATGACCATAATGCCAATTTGGATAACATTTCAACTAAGTGGTTTTCTTGGGAGAATGGTTGAGCATGAAAATGCTCTCTTCTCTCAAGAGGCCGACTCCCTAGGAAAATAGCTAGCAATCTCTCTTCCTCTAGGGCACTCATCTCTCATCAAGGCTCTCCCTTGGGTGTAAGAGCTTAAGGTTCCCTACTTTGGGAGCTTGGAGAATCCGATTCATCCATAATCATCCAAGCAAGGAATGAAGGCCCTCTCCATGGGTGATTAGCCTTTGCTTAGGCAAAGAAGGAATCTACAAAAGGTATAGATTTCACAACTCAAATTGTGCTTGAGTTTTGTTCTTGGTTCACCATATCTACTAGGCTTTAGATTTCTTGGGTTAAGTTTCGTTTTAAGTGCATAGAAGCATGTTTCCGCCTTTAATTGTTAAATGCATGCTTAATGATGTTGCTTAATGAACTCGGTTAATCCATAAATTTCCCTTCAAGTGGTACTTGCTCCCGAGCCTAGGTCTAGTAGATAGTGGATCTTTTTGTGTTTTGTGTTTACATAGTTTGTGATTTAAATTTTGTAATTGTTACAAGATTTATTGTTGCTTGTTTGAATTGTAGAATTTTGTTGGAAAATTTGCCATCTCAAATGTTGTAGATGTAGTTCATATGAGCATGAATTTTGGAACTAAAATTTGGTGCCATGAATTTTGGGAAATTCGGCCAAATCCAAAGGTTGGATTTTGGGTTCTTGTTTGACTTGTTAAAATGGTTTTAATGTGACAATTGGAACCCCCTAAAGTGCCCCTATTATGGTAATATGTTATTTCCCAAGTTTGACTTATTTTGGAAGTGTTTTGGATGAAAAATGTTCATGGAGTTCTTATGGATGTTCATGGATGTTCTTCATTGTTCTTGAAATGTTCTTGGCAAAGACAAAAAGTTTTTGGTTTTGATTCAAATTGTTTGTTGTTTTTCAAAAAGTTTTGGTTTGTTATTTGATTGTTGTTGGCTGATTTTGTGTGATTGAAAAAGAATTTTCAACCCATACCAATCACTTACAAACCATGTAATCAGCCTTCCAAACCATTCCTTTACTATTCAAACCCATACCTTGTCTTCCACCACACCTCCTTTCTTTTCCCTTCCAAAAACCATTTCTCCTAAGTGGGAGTACTTTTGGGGGCATGCAATTACATAAAGTTTTGATACTTTGTGTATTTTGCACTTTGACAGTTTGCGGTTTTCACATTATAGGCCCAAAAATCACTAAAAAGACAAATTCATTTGTTTCCTTTAATGAAGTTTTTGTAAATGTTGAAATTTTGGGTTCTAGTTGTAATAACATGAAGTATTGGACTTTTATGTTTTTACAGTGACCCCAAAAGTTTATGTTTTTGCAATATGGCCCAATAGTTGAGGTTGTGCATTTTGGCCCAAATTGGAAGAGAACAAAATTGTTTTGTCTCTTTAAATGAGAATTGGATTTTCATTTCATTTAGCTCCATTTAATCAATTCTATGGATACAAAAACCAAATGAAAATGTTGCATTCATGTTTAATTCGTTAAGTATTGACTAATTAAAAGGGTGATTATGAACCTAAGCCTACGATAATTGAATACATGTGAAAGGCCGTTTCAAATTGTTGAACCATGGGAATGTGTGATTAGATTTTGGTTGTAATTTGATTTGATCAAATGTTGTAAAGAGCATAAGCTCTTCTTTAATTTAATTGTACTCCTTTCTTGCTTTATTTGATATGCATGAAATTGGAGTAGTTGAGGGTCCAACGCCCAATAAGACAACACCGTTAATGAGATTAAACGTATAACTAAAATCAATCACCGTCCTAGTCCGTGATCAACACTAGGCTCGTGTTGGATCAAATCAAGTTCATAGTCATCCTAAGGCCCCTAAAGGCAACTATATAGTCCCTTAAACGAATGCAAACCTTATCTTAGTAGTACCATATACTCTTACTTTAAAAACTGTTTTACAAGCTTGGTGGGGGTGTATATGCTACTAAATCAATCAATGGACCAATAGTTGCAATAGGACCAAATTGTTTAATTTGATTAAAATGATAATTATATGTGATGAGACTAAAAAGCCCTCGCTAAAATATTAAGTTGATAGCGTGAAGTGCTTTGAACACTCTTTAGGTAGGCCTTCCACCATGGTGGACTCCGGCGTTGTAACTCATACCACGGCTTCACTATCTCATGGGGAGTTCTAGTGTGCTTGCCACAAAGGAGGAGTCCATTTAAACATACATGATGTTGTTAGGTAGGGCAACTCGCACATGGCCAAAGATCATATCATTGTGAGGCTATTCTTGAAACCCTACCACCCGAACTGACATGGTGGGAATAAACAACAAATTTGTGATGCCAATATATCTCTATCATTGTGAAGCAATCATTTTATCTAGAAGGCCAAATAGATCAGGTACTTACATTAGATGTAAATGAGTCAGTGTACTCTCTCATTATTATTGTTGCTAGCCAAGGTCATATCATTGTGCCGGTGGGCTTGGTAATAGTGAGCCTTCCTTCCTACTAAGAGTTTCCTCCAAAACTCTCGAATTCCCGATGAGGGATATGGAATTTGCTAAAATAGTGGGTGGTGCTATTTGATTTAAAAGACCGGATCAAATGGCTTAAATCAATCAATTATATTCATTATGTATTTATTTACCGATATATTTGCAAACGCTATCAATACTTGACAAACAAAAGCCGAAGGTCTTAGTTTCCCGGACTTGGTACCACAATCCCATAGATTGTGTGGATAGTTAATATGTACCTAAGTAGTCTCATTCTCTCTATCTTCCTATTATTCAACGTATCATTGGAAGAACATGTTAGATAGTCTATCATAAGAGAACAACTTTTGATAGTTGGACATTATGTTTAGAACATAATGGTTGTTTGACAAAAATAGTCCATAAAAGATGAACTTATAATGATTTTGAATCATTGAATATTAAGTATTAAACCAATTAAGGAGACGGAAACAAGACAAGGACTTCACCTTGAGTCCCTATCAAATGGTTCACTAAGTTTGTGTTATGAACTATGTAGTGAACAATAACTACACTCTCTCAAAATCGTTTGATGTGTATAACACAATTGAAATAAGTTTCAAGAGAGATAGTGGGAGTTTAGGATAGCAATGCTCGTAGTCAATGGAGGTGATCAAATGAAGAGGCAAATTAACTCCAAGGGAACAAACTTTCTTTATGAAAGGATGGACATTGGAAGGGGGTATTTGCAAGTAATGACTTGCAAGTGTCAAGAATGCATCTTTCGAAGGTGTTGTAAATGCTCTTGAATAATTCCAAAATGAGTTGGTTCCTCTACTTGAATGCTTGATTCTGTATTTGTGACTATGTTTACAATCGTTGTAAGGGTGACAAATAAGAAGTAGAAAATTAATGAGAGAAGAGAGAAATTTTCACATTGGAGCGTGAATCAAATAAAGATCTCTGCTTGACGAATAGTACTTACTTCACTCCTTATGAACTACCAAATTATTGGATTAATGTAATCTAATGAATTGTCTCTAGTAGAGATGATTTGGTGGTGTTAGCTATTTGAATATAACGATGCTTAAAACCCAAAAGGTTACAAGGTAGTGACTAATCCCAAGCCGAGATTGTGACACCTCTAAAAGCATAAATTGCTAGTTGGTCATAGATGGATGCTTTGGATCAGTAGATAGGATCCAATGCCTTCTTGTTAAAATTGTATAGAGCAGAAATGTTGAATCTTTATTCTTTTGGAAAAGAATAAAGAATCACAAAGTTGTTGAGGTTAGTGCTTAGATGTTAGTGGTTTATTTAACAATACTGCTGTGCATAGGCATTCAGAAAGATGCGCTCTCGGTTGGACTATGATGTATTTTGAATAAACACAAGTCGAATACTTTGTAAAAGGTTTCCAAGGAATTCAAGAATGTAAGTTGATGAGTAAGATGTCCAAGTATTTACCTCCTTAAATTTGATCTAAGGAAATATAACATATGAAGAGTTTCCTTGAAAGATATCAAGGAAAATTAAGCATCATAAGATAGTTTTCTCCATTAGGAGAAGAGCAGCTTCGAATAAGATTTGGTTTGTTCTTGGATGTTATCGAGAATACCCATATATACATATAGGATATATATGTATACACTTCTAAAAGACAATACGATTGTCGAATTAGAATATCTTCCAAGTTTCATGACTTCATAGGATGTAGTCGGAAAGAAAGACAAGTCTTAAGCGTGTTAAGATTTGGGGTTGTATGCTAATAAGCAATATTGGTTGAGAACAATCTTGTGGGATATCCTATAGATTAGTCTTGGATATCCTTCTATTAACCAACCAACGTGTTGTTTGTTGGGTAGTTCGTGAATCCTACACTACCGGATTGCTAAGATAGAGCAAGTGAACGAGAAATAGAATTCAAAGAATAGGTTCTTTGAGGTACAAGATGATAATCAACAAATATAACAACTTAGTTCCAACACTAATAGCTCCAAAGTAGTCAAGAAGGATTTGTAAACCGTCTCGGTTGAATGGTTTGAACTTTATGACTATGTCATGGATTTTTATCTTATTCGAAAGAAAAGAATTAAGAATGAAAATCCCTTATGATTACATTGAGTGTGTGTACGACACATACTCATGTAAATGAGTATAATACCATTTTGTATGAAACCTACATAACTTCAGTGAGCAGCAAAGATTCTAATCTCAAGAGATTGGTAGCAGGAAAACATATGTTAGTCTTGTTTCTATTCATTGAAGATTGATTTTATTCTAACAACAGGCTGGGTGCTCATGTTTGAGCCTATATGGAGATTTGAAACAATGCCATAAGGAATTATCTTATTATTGCTCTTCTAACTAAGATCATAACTGTCTCAGCTTAAAGTTCGAGCAAAGTTCTGATGGTATCTTGGTCCACCTGATGAACTACACTCAGTAGGTGTTGCCTTCAATGCATCCATGATCTACATACTCTAGATGCAAATGAGACCCTTGAAAAGGTTTTGGAACCCGAAGTTCTATATTTAAGTTCAATTTGTGCTTTATTGTACTTAGCTCATAACATTAAGTAGGACATCTCATTTGTTGTTAATCTTTTGGCAAGATACAACATTATGCCTACACGCTCCCACCAAGTTGATGTTAAAAATGTTTTTCCATTACTATGGAATTGGGCTTATTCTATCTTGATGCATCTGAGAATAGACCATACCCCTTGGTTTTCAAAATGATGCTTGCCTTGTTAGTTTGCTGATACCGGTTACTTGTCTGACCCACCAAGGCATGTTTCTAGACGGATTACGTCTTTACTGTTAGGAATACCGCAATGTCTTAGAAGTCAACCAAACAGACCTTTGTTGTGACATCTTCGAGCTCATCGTCATACACGAAACCACACGTTCGAAGCACTTGTGGTTCTTCATCCTTCGTTAAGTCCCAACTACAATTCATGAAGACAATGGTGCATCTATTGACCATATTTGTTAAGTCCAAGCTTAGTGCTTATTTGGCTTTCCTTGTCAAAAATTGTATTTCCCTTGTATTTCTTAATCATACAAGCTCAAGGTAGTAGTTGACTTAGTTATTAGGAAGGTTGAAGACTGTGAAAGTGAAGTTATCAAGAGTTTTCTTCATTGGCAGGTTTGATTCATGCATCTGCATTTCACGATTGAATTTCTTATGCATTCTGACGAGTTCATCTGTCTAGTCAGACAATGCTTCTGTTATGCACGTGGGTTTGGCACACTTTTTAAGAAAATCCATGTGGGCTTGTCCGATTCCTTACACTCGAGAGTGAGATTGTCACCCTTGATTTCTTCAGATTGAATAGGTATTTGACAAGTGTCCACGGGGTTGTACTTTAACTGATCCAAATAAAACATTTTCTTAATAAAAGCTTTGAGTTGTGGTAATTGGCTTGGAAGGGGTTCGAACTTCATCTTCAAAGAGAGTGTCTTCATTGAATATTCTTAAAATTATCCATGAAAATGCTTGCTTCTGTTGGAAATGTGCCCTAAATCCAATCATATGATGATACTTTACGGACATTTCAAATGTTAAACTAATTTAGTTTGATATAAAGGGCAAAGATTATTGTTTAAAGTAGTCTCATATAAATGTTATATGCTTAAACAATAAGTCCAAGGAATATGTGCTTATGAGAATGTAATCTAAACAAGTTAGGTTCATGAGACCATTCTCATTCATTGACATATCCTAAACGTTCCTGATCATAGGATTGTCAATTGGGCATTGACAGTCCGTTAAGATCAGTACATGTTATATCTTCTCTCAGGGAGAGTGGCTAGTCTCGAGTCATTGGTGTAAGTGACATCAAGATAAGCATGTAGGTGCTCAATATGGAATGAGTTCACTGAACACGATCAACGATGAGTTTTTCATGATCATGTCACATGAGAACTCATAGTTGGGATAATGCAAATTAGTCCTTTGACCTGAGGCATCACAGTTGTCTTGTGGTGAGGTCCTTGATCTTTGATTATGTCAAAGTCACCCCATCCGAGGGTGTCCACGGCATAGTTGGGGTTAAGCTACTTAGCCATGGAGGCAAGTGAATGCGCAACAAGGGATCTCTAACCTTCAAACCGTTTGAGGGAGAATACTCTAAGATATGATTAAGAATCTCTGGCCAGAGTATGAATAAGATTTAGGAAGTCGTTCCAAATCATATTCAATGTAATCATATAAGTATTGGAATCACATTGGATAGTAGACATGAATAAACTATCAAACCAAACAATGTGGTCGAGAGTATTGTATTAGAGAAGGACCGTATTGCATTGCAATCCTAACTGAATAGGTTCTCCACCTCTTCTGATTAGCTTGGGTAGCCATGACATACTGCTAGGTGTCACTCATGGTTTGTGGATGCCCTATAGGTGTATAATCACTTAAGGGAGAATTGAAAGTATGTTTCAATTCGGAATAGATTTGAAAGAGTTCTAATCCTCCACTGCCTCGCTAAAAGGAACCTAATGGATCGTACACCGTGTAAGGTAGAGTTTGATGAAACAATGGAGATGAGTAAGAATAATTAAATGGTTTAATTATTTATGGCAAGGATTAATTAATATGTTAATTAATCAAACGAATAAGTTCGTTATAGACCTCGGGTTAGTTTTGGGCCTCAAGGCCCAATGGGCTTCGAACGTCAAGCCCATTGACTTAAGTTGTATGACAACTTAATGACTAATAATAGATTAGGCCCAAAGGGCCCAAAGAACCCATCATGGCCGGCCATTGATAGCAATGTAGTGGACTTGTTTTAATTACAAGTTTGCCACTACATTGTGAGATGTTATAATGCCAATTTGATAACATTTCAACTAAGTGGTTTTCTTTTGGGAGAATGGTTGAGCATGAAAATGCTCTCTTCTCTCAACGAGGCCGGCTCCCTAGAGGAAAATAGCTAGCAATCTCTCTTCCTCTAGGGCACTCATCTTCTCATCAAGGCTCTCCTTGGTGTGGAGACTTAGAGGTTCCCTACTTTGGGAACTTGGAGAATCCGATTCATCCATAATCATCCAAGCAAGGAATGAAGGCCCTCTCCATGGGTGATTAGCCTTTGCTTAGGCAAAGAGGAATCTACAAAGGTATAAGATTTCACAACTCAAATTGTGCTTGAGTTTTGTTCTTGGTTCACCATATCTACTAGGCTTTGAATTTCTTGGGTTAAGTTTCGTTTTAAGTGCATAGAAGCATGTTTCCGCCTTTAATTGTTAAATGCATGCTTAATGATGTTGCTTAATGAACTCGGTTAATCCGCAAATTTCCCTTCAGCTTCAATCTTTGATCTCAATCTTATTTCAAAATCCTTTTGAATAGATCTTTATAGGGATGATTCTCAATTAGTTTCTTCAATTCTTAATATTTGGTTGAAGAAATTGATTTGTTTTTTTGAATCCACATTTCTCAAATGTTATGAATCATAGTTCATATGAGCATGAATTTTAGAACTAAAATTTGGTGCCATGAATTTTTGGGAAATTCGGCCAAATCAAAGGTTGGATTTTTGGGTTCTTATTTGACTTGTTAAAATGGTTTTAATGTGACAATTGGAACCCCTAAAGTGCCCCTATTATGGTAATATGTGTTATTTCCCCAAAGTTTGACTTATTTTGGAAGTGTTTTGGATGTGAAAATGTTCACTTGGAGTTCTTATGGATGTTCATGGATGTTAACTTCATTGTTCTTGAAATGTTCTTGGCAAGACAAAATGTTTTGTGGTTTGATTCAAATTGTTTTGTTGTTTTTCAAAAGTTTTGGTTTGTTATTTGATTGTTGTTGGCTGATTTTGTGTGATTGAAAAATGAATTTTCAACCCATACCAATCACTTACAAGCCATGCCAATCAAGCGACTCAAACCATTCCTTTCTATTCATACCATGCCTTGTCTTCCACCTAACATCTTCACTCCATTTTCCACTCCCACAACCGGCCACTCCCACATGGGAGTACTTTTGAAACTTATGCGATTACGCCAAGGGTGCAATCTTGTGTGTTGCACTTTGACCGAAAGTTTGCGTTTTTACGTTAAGGCCCAAAATCACTGAAGGCAAATTGTTTTTGTTCCTTTAATGAAGTTTTGTAAATGTTGAAATTTTTGGGTTCTAGTTGTAATAACATGAAGTGGACTTTTATGTTTTTACAAAGTGACCCCAAGTTTATGTTTTTGCAATATTTAATAGTTGGGGTTATTGCATTTTGGCCCAAATTGAAGAGAACAAAATTGTTTTGTCTCTTTAAATGAGAATTGAATTTTCATTTCATTTAACCATTTAAATCATTCTATAGATACAAAAACCAAATGAAAATGTTGCATTCTTGTTTAATTAGTTAAGTGTTAGTGGGTAAAGGGTGATTATGAACCTAAGCCTACGATAATTGAGCTATGTGAAGGCCGTTTTTCAAATTGTTTGAACCATGGGAATGTGTAGATTAGATTTTGGTTGTAATTTGATTTGATCAAATGTTGTAAAGAGCATAAGCTCTTCTTTAATTTAATTGTACTCCTTTCTTGCTTTATTTGATATGCATGAAATTGGAGTAGTTGAGTCCAACGCCCAATAAGACAACACACGTTAATGTGATTAAACGTATAACTAAAATCAATCATGATCCTAGTCAGTGATCAACACTAGGCTCGTGTTAGATCAAATCAAAGGTTCATAGTCATCTAAGGCCCTAAGGCAACTATATAGTCCTTAAACGAATGCAAACCTTATGTTAGTAGTACCATATACTCTTGCTTTAAAAACTGTTTTACAAGCTTAGTGGGAGTATTATATACTACTAAATCAATCAATGGACCAATAGTTGCAATAGGACCAAATTGTTTTAATTTGATTAAAATGATAATTATATGTGATGAGACCTAAAAACCCTCAACTAAAATATTAAGTTGATAAGCGTGAGAGTGCTTTGAACACTCTTTCGTAGGCCTTCCACCATGGTGGACTCCGAGCGTTTGTAACTCATACACGGCTTCACCCTATCATGGGGGAGTTCTAAGTATGTGCTTGCCTAAAGGAGGAGTCCATTTAAACATACATGATGTTGTTAGGTAGGGCAACTCGCACATGGCCAAGATCATATCATTGTGAGGCTATTCTTGAAACCCTACACGAACTAGCATGGTGGGAATGACTTAACTAAGTGCAATGATGCCAATATCATATCATTGTGAGGCAATCATTCTCTAGAGGCCAAATAAGATGGGTACTTACATTAGATGTAAATGAGTAAGTGTACTCTCTCATTATTATTGTTGCTAGCCAAGATCATATCATTGTGCGGTGGGCTTGGTAATAGTGAGCCTTCCCATACCCTACTAAGAGTTTCCTCCAAAACTCTCGAATTCCGATGAGGGATATGGAATTTGCTAAAATAGTGGGTGGTGCTATTTGATTTAAAGACCCGGATCAAATGGCTTAAAATCAATCAATTTATATTCATTATGTATTTATTTACCGATATATTTGCAAACGCTATCCAATACTTGACAAACAAAAGCCGAAGGTCTTAGTTTCCGGACTTGGTACCACAATCCCATAGATTGTCTTGAATGGATTGTATATGTACCTAAGTAGTCTCATTCTCTCTATCTTCCTATTGATAACGTATCATTGGAAGAACATGTTAGATAGTCTATCATAAAGAGAACAACTTTTGATAGTTGGACATTATGTTTAGAACATAATGGTTGTTTGACAAAAATAGTCCATAAAGATGAACTTATAATGATTTTGAATCATTGAATATTGAAGTGTTAAACCAATTAAGGAGACGGAAACAAGACAAGGACTTCACCTTGAGTCCCTATCCAAATGGTTCACTAAGTTTATTGTAAACTATGTAGTGAACAATAACTACACTCTCTCCAAAATCGTTTGATGTGTATAACACAATTGAAATAAGTTTCAAGAGAGATAGTGGGAGTTTAGGGACCATGACTATTGTAGTCAATGGAGAAGTCAAATGAAGAAGGCAAATTAACTCCAAGGGAACAAACTTTCTTTATGAAAGGATGGACATTGGAAGGGGTATTTGCAAGTAATGACTTGCAAGTGTCAAGAATGCATCTTTCGAAGGTGTTGTAAATGCTCTTGAATAATTCAAGACAGTTGGTTCCTCTACTTGAATGCTTGATTCTGTATTTGTGACTATGTTTTACAATCGTTGTAAAAGTGTGACAAATAAGAAGTAGAAGATTAATGAGAGAAGAGAAAGTACTTCACATTCGGAACGTGAATCAAATAAAGATCTCTGCGAAAGCAGATAGTACTTACTTCCTCATATGAACTACCAAATTATTGGATTAATGTAATCTAATAGATTGTCTCTATAGTAGAGATGATTTGGTGGTGTTAACTGTTTAGAATATAACGATGCTTAAAACCCAAAAGGTTACAAGGTAGTGACTAATCCCAACTGAATTGTGACACCTCTAAAAGCATAAATTGCTAGTTGGTCATAGATGGATGCTTTGGATCGATAGATCCGGATCCAATGCCTTCTTGTTAAAATTGTATAGAGGCGAAATGTTCGAATCTTTATTCTTTTGGAAAGAATAAAGAATCACAAAGTTGTTGAGGTTAATTCACTTAGATGTTAGTGGTTTGACCACAACATAATACTACTCATGTCACATGACATTCACCGAAGATCGCTCTCGGTTGGACTATCGTGTATTTTGAATAAACACAAGTCCGAATACTTTGTAAAAGGTTTCAAAGAATTCAAGAATGTAAGTTGATGAGTAAGATGTCCAAAGTATTTACCTCCTTAAATTTGATCTAAGGAAATATAACACTTTAGAAGAGTTTCCTTGAAAGATATCAAGGAAAATTAAGCATCATAAGATAATAGTTTTCTCCATTAGGAGAAGAACGAACTCGAATAAGATTTGGTTTGTTGGATGTTATCAGAATACCCATATATACATATAGGATATATATGTATACACTTCTAAGACAATACGATTGTCAATTAGAATATCTTCCAAAGTTTTCATGACTTCATAGGATGTAGTCGGAAAGAAAGACAAGTCTTAAGCGTGTTAAGATTTGGGGTTGTATGCTAATAAGCAATATTGGTTGAGAACAATCTTGTAGGATATCCTAAGATTAGTCTTTGGATATCACTTCTATTAACCAACCAACAAATGTTGTTTGTTGGGTAGTTCATTGAAATCCTACACTAGGATTTGCCTAAGATAGAGCAAGTGAACGAGAAATAGAATTCAAAGAATAGGTTCTTTGAGGTACAAGATGATAATCAACAAATATAACAACTTAGTTCCAACACTAATAGCTCCAAAGTAGTCAAGAAGGATTTGTAAACCGTCTCAGTTGAATGGTTTGAACTTTATGACTATGTCATAGAGTTACACCTCTTAATTCGAAAGAATTAAGAATGAAAATCCTTATGATTACATTGAGTGTGTGTACGACACATACTCATGTAAATGGTATAATACCATTTGACGCGAAATAATGAAACCTACATAGCTAATTGGTAGCTTAAGGTGACTACAATCAAAGAGATTGGTTGACTTGGAAGAAACCATCTTTGATGTAGTCTTGGTTTCTATTAATTCGAAGATTGTTAGCTACAACTTAACGATGATTCAATGTTTGGACATAATATGGGTTTCCGAAACCATTATCAAGATTGTCTTGATAATATATGTCTAAAACTAGGAATCATAAGCATGTAAGTTGTAGAGATTCATCCATCATGAATTTTAGCAAGCTATTGGGAGCTATAAGCATTTTTTATGAGAGAAATATCAAATCGTTTGATTTCTCATAAGATGTAAATGAATCTTTTGTCTACTAGTTTTACAAAAGATTAGTGGGAGTTAATAATATTTCTAAATTTGAACATATATATGATATATATTAATTTTGGAAATGAAAGAAATTCTTCTTCATTAAAGTTATGACTTTAAACAAATGTATATGGGAGACATAGTCTATAAACATGGAATGGAAATCTATAATGATAGATTTCAGGATATAATTGGATTATATCAATCCCTAATAATAGACGAAAGATGTTAGGAAGTTTCTCATATGATGATAAGCTTCAAATGTAAGGACAACTCTAGTAAGACTAGGAGATTGCTCTTCTCAAAGGGAATGTACCCTTTGACTCCCAAATAAATAATGTGTAAATAGAATCCTTTATGCATACGCAGAAAAGGTGATTTATGTATTTCATATTGTATGAAAAACGTTGATATGAGTTGTACCTAGAACGGTACAAGACAATATCAATGCAAGCCCAGGATCTGAACCATGGCAACTGTCAAGTGAATCCTTAAGTATTTAAGAAACACTAAAGGATGGATTCCTCAAAAATGAGGAAGAAGTTAGAGTAACGTAATGGAAGCGTAAATGTATTAGATTATGAATCTAATCCATCATTGAATATCTCTTTATTATGACTAAAGAGATATTTAGGTGAAAACATTAAAGTAATGACTTTAGTGTGTTTCATCGTACATGCAAAATATATATAGCCATATAGAAGCTTACAACGTTGTTGTTTGGATGGGAAAGTTATGAACTTTCTATTCGGTTCCAACCAGAAAGTGTCTTTAGTGTGCCGACACTTTGACACTAATGGGGCGATAGCTCAAGCCAAGGGAATCAAGGTCTCATCAAGATCCGAACTCAAATGAGAGACTAAACCACATGATTGAGAATCATGTATAATGGTGAAGTCGTTAATCTCAAGTTTGCTTCTGTGGATAACACATATAGATATCCACTACCTAGGCCTACTACTCAGCCATTTATGAAATGAATTCAGAAGAGGCATCATCACTGATGACCAAGCTGATTGGCTCTAGTGCAAGTGGGAGATTGTTGGAAATGTGCCCTAAATCCAATCATATGATGATACTTTACGGACATTTCAAATGTTAAACTAATTTAGTTTGATATAAAGGGCAAAGATTATTGTTTAAAGTAGTCTCATATAAATGTTATATGCTTAAACAATAAGTCCAAGGAATATGTGCTTATGAGAATGTAATCTAAACAAGTTAGGTTCATGAGACCATTCTCATTCATTGACATATCCTAAACGTTCCTGATCATAGGATTGTCAATTGGGCATTGACAGTCCGTTAAGATCAGTACATGTTATATCTTCTCTCAGGGAGAGTGGCTAGTCTCGAGTCATTGGTGTAAGTGACATCAAGATAAGCATGTAGGTGCTCAATATGGAATGAGTTCACTGAACACGATCAACGATGAGTTTTTCATGATCATGTCACATGAGAACTCATAGTTGGGATAATGCAAATTAGTCCTTTGACCTGAGGCATCACAGTTGTCTTGTGGTGAGGTCCTTGATCTTTGATTATGTCAAAGTCACCCCATCCGAGGGTGTCCACGGCATAGTTGGGGTTAAGCTACTTAGCCATGGAGGCAAGTGAATGCGCAACAAGGGATCTCTAACCTTCAAACCGTTTGAGGGAGAATACTCTAAGATATGATTAAGAATCTCTGGCCAGAGTATGAATAAGATTTAGGAAGTCGTTCCAAATCATATTCAATGTAATCATATAAGTATTGGAATCACATTGGATAGTAGACATGAATAAACTATCAAACCAAACAATGTGGTCGAGAGTATTGTATTAGAGAAGGACCGTATTGCATTGCAATCCTAACTGAATAGGTTCTCCACCTCTTCTGATTAGCTTGGGTAGCCATGACATACTGCTAGGTGTCACTCATGGTTTGTGGATGCCCTATAGGTGTATAATCACTTAAGGGAGAATTGAAAGTATGTTTCAATTCGGAATAGATTTGAAAGAGTTCTAATCCTCCACTGCCTCGCTAAAAGGAACCTAATGGATCGTACACCGTGTAAGGTAGAGTTTGATGAAACAATGGAGATGAGTAAGAATAATTAAATGGTTTAATTATTTATGGCAAGGATTAATTAATATGTTAATTAATCAAACGAATAAGTTCGTTATAGACCTCGGGTTAGTTTTGGGCCTCAAGGCCCAATGGGCTTCGAACGTCAAGCCCATTGACTTAAGTTGTATGACAACTTAATGACTAATAATAGATTAGGCCCAAAGGGCCCAAAGAACCCATCATGGCCGGCCATTGATAGCAATGTAGTGGACTTGTTTTAATTACAAGTTTGCCACTACATTGTGAGATGTTATAATGCCAATTTGATAACATTTCAACTAAGTGGTTTTCTTTTGGGAGAATGGTTGAGCATGAAAATGCTCTCTTCTCTCAAAGAGGCCGGCTCCCTAGAGGAAAATAGCTAGCAATCTCTCTTCCTCTAGGGCACTCATCTTCTCATCAAGGCTCTCCTTGGTGTGGAGACTTAGAGGTTCCCTACTTTGGGAACTTGGAGAATCCGATTCATCCATAATCATCCAAGCAAGGAATGAAGGCCCTCTCCATGGGTGATTAGCCTTTGCTTAGGCAAAGAGGAATCTACAAAGGTATAAGATTTCACAACTCAAATTGTGCTTGAGTTTTGTTCTTGGTTCACCATATCTACTAGGCTTTGAATTTCTTGGGTTAAGTTTCGTTTTAAGTGCATAGAAGCATGTTTCCGCCTTTAATTGTTAAATGCATGCTTAATGATGTTGCTTAATGAACTCGGTTAATCCGCAAATTTCCCTTCAGCTTCAATCTTTGATCTCAATCTTATTTCAAAATCCTTTTGAATAGATCTTTATAGGGATGATTCTCAATTAGTTTCTTCAATTCTTAATATTTGGTTTAAGAAATTGATTTGTTTTTTTGAATCCACATTTGCATATCATTTTGATTGCAAAAACCCTATTCTGCAAATATTTTTCTCTAGCTCAAAAATTGGATGTTAACTCACCAAAATCCTTCAAGAAATTATTTGCATAGTTCTTGGTCTAAAGTTCATTTTGAAATCTTCATATAGACCTTAGTTGTTGGATTCTCAATTAGTTTCTTCATTCCAAATCTTTGTATGAAGAAACTGACTTTGTTGTTAAGAATCCAAAGTTGCATCACATCTTTCTATATTATTTTCTCGGTTTTGTGTCTCGTCCTGGTGCTACAAGATGATGAGCCCAGAAGATAGAGCTACCATATTTGTGAAGACTGAGTTTGATGCTGCTAGGCGTGATTAAAGGTTGCACAAAGGTACAAGCTGCTTCATAGAATAGGTCTAGGAATTGAGCTTGTGTGATATACTTTGTATGAATCTTTATTTCACACTAGTGGACCGGACTCCCTGGAGTCCCCCGGTTTTTTAACCCAGTTAGGGGTTTTTCGGGGCACAAAACTTGTTGTGTGCATGCTCTCTTGAAATAACCTTATCTCTTGCATGTATTGTGAATGATCTTTAATACTCATTGCTTATGCTTCTTGTTTCTTGAACATGCTAAGATTTCTCACTTGATATATTTATGTTATTTGATTTGTCATGTTGCATGTTCATGCCATGCTTGTACTTATGCACTGATTAATATGTTTTGCTTATCATGATTTGCCTATCATGATTTGCCATGTTGCACATGTTGTGTTTTTCTATGTTGCCATGTGCTTCTCATTCTCATATATTATCTTATGTATTTATATTACACTTTGTCTTCCCATGACAAAATGGGGGAGAAACAAGTTGAATATTCATGATATAATCCCTTAGTCTTTGTCAAGAGGTTTTATGTGCAGGTTTTGAAGACAATGTAGTCTTAGATGAGTGTGAGGTGAGCATTTCATGAATATGGGGTATTTTATCAAGGAAAGCCAAAGGGGGATATTGTTAAGTCCAAGCTTAGTGCTTATTTGGCTTTCCTTGTCAAAAATTGTATTTCCCTTGTATTTCTTAATCATACAAGCTCCAGGTAGTAGTTGACTTAGTTATTAGGAAGGTTGAAGATTGTGAAAGTGAGGTTATCAAGAGTTTTCTTCATTGGCAGGTTTGATTCATGCATCTGCATTTCACGATTGAATTTCTTATGCATTCTAACGAGTTCATATGTCTAGTCAGACAATGCTTCTGTTATGCACGTGGGTCTAGTACACTTTTTAAGAAAACCCATGTGGGCTTGTCTGATTCCTTACACTTGAGAGTGAGATTGTCACCCTTGATTTCTTCAGATTGAATGGGTATTTGACAAGTGTCCATGGGGTTGTACTTTAACTGATCCAAAGAAAACATTTTCCTAATAAAAGCTTTGAGTTGAGGTAATTGGCTTGGAAGGGGTTCGAACTTCATCTTCAAAGAGAGTGTCTTTGTTTTTCCTCTCCAGCTTAGAAATCTTAGAAGAAGCAAGCATTTTCTGGATAAAAGTTCATTGAATATTCTTAAAATTATCCATGAAAATGCTTGCTTCAATCTTTGATCTCAATCTTATTTCAAAATCCTTTTGAATAGATCTTTAGAGGGAGGATTCTCAATTAGTTTCTTCAGTCCTTAATATTTGGTTGAA